>APFE030055979.1:106002-131824 GCA_000404065.3 Pinus taeda | reverse complement strand
GCTTGGATGACTGGTTTGGATGATCTGGAGGGACACACACCATGTCCTTGGTTCCACGAACTTTCCCATGTGGCTCTTCTTCTCGGAGGACACCTGGAACATAGCGTTTAATAAAACAGCTGTGGAATCCGGGGTTGGCTGCGGAAACTGGGATCAGCTGCGGAAAACCCTATGTAAACCCTGCATGAGCTGCGGAAACGCAGCACCTTGGACCAAAATTCTAAACCAAACACAGTCATTAACATAATTAGAAAACCATGTAAAAAGTCCTATAATACAACGATTTAAGCAAATTGATGGAGGGAATGAGTGGAAAAATAGGAAAATGAATAGTAAAAAGAGGCTGGGAGGATGTGTAAAGAAATATAAATTTGAGGCTCAACAAGCCGGATGTTGGAATTTTTGCAGGAAGTTACAAGGAGGGCATGCACAGGTGACCAAAGAATTTGCACTAAATTTCACAGGATTAAATTTAATGGTGGCTATGATGGAATTACAGGTCTCACCAGAGATGATATCCACTGTGACAGAGATTCCACGAGGGCAAGAGAATTGGTTCAAAAATTTCTAATTTGACATGAATCCATGCAAAGAGTTTTTAAAGAAGGAATTTGTTAATTCAGATTTGAGTAAGTTAGTTCCTAGGAGCTATGTCAAATAGTCCTATGCACATTTACTCACCTGTATACAAAAATACCTGACTTGTGAAGGAAGGTATAACAAGGTGTATTCGTACCATTTCAAACTCCTTTTGCATTTTACAGGGAAGGTTTCGATTGATTTACCTTTTTATCTATTCCGCAGTTTGAGTAAGATGTGTGAGAAAGTACAATTGAGGAAGGAGGCTTGTGAAACTTCTTTGTTTCACCATGGCTTGATTAAATTACTTGTTTTGCATGAGCTTCAAAAGGTAGGCAAAGACTGGAATACATTTATTTTCATGGCTGGTTTTAGAAGCCAGACTGGCCTCAGTCCTCTACCTGCAAAATATCTTACAACGGCGGGTATTCAAACAAAAACAAGAGCCAAGAGGTTTCCAAAATTAAAGGCAAGGAAACAAGTTAGAGAGATTGTAAAGACACTAATCATTCAAGGTAAACCTCAACAGTCAATTAAAGAAAATGCTCAAGTCAAAGGGACTGCACATGAAACAAGCACAGCTGAAGTAGTTCCAAGGAGAAGAACGAGAAGTCAGATGGCTAAAGAAAAGGGTAAGTCAGTAGCTGTTGAAGAAAGTCCAGTTTCGAAGGGAAAGTTAAACGATTTATTATAGACAATTGACTTTGAAGAGTCCCCACTAGTTCAAGATGATTTGATGCGGTCAGAAAAAGAGAAGACAAAGAAAGCTAAAGCCTCAAAGAAACTGAAGTTTGATGAGCAAGTTGAACAATTCGTTTTCAAACCCAGGAGACCCATAACAAGGAAATTTCAGCAAGTACAGGCGGTACCACCAAGAACACATGAAACAGGGGAAGAGATACAACCCCGTCAAAGAAAGGACAAAGGCAAAACATTTGCCACACATAAAGAAGATAGTATAGAGGACTTGAAAAGAAGATTGGAATCTGTTAACCTTGAGATTGCCAGACTGAGGAAATTTGCCAGGAAACATACCATACAACAAGCCAATTATACAGACTAAAGACCTTATGGGAAGACAAAACAACTACAGAGGTGGTTGACTGTGATACTCAATTCCACACCTGGACAGTACTGGCAATTAAAGAAGCAAAGTTCATCAAAATGATTAATATGAAATTAAGAGTTGGAATCAAGGTCATGAAGAAACAAATTGAAGATTTAAAGGTACAGTTAGGTCAGCTGAAAGGGTCTTCTTAATGAAATCCCATTTCAAGTAAGGCTATGCTTCAATTTTTGTTGATTTTTCTTAGTGTCACCTTTTTGAAGAATCATGCACGTCCATTCAGTGTTGAAAAGTTTTGGAATAGTTGAAAGAAGGTTCTGATTGCAAAGGGCTCAAATAAATAAAGTTCTGGTTTGAAACTATGATTTTTGAAGAAACTCATTAGTTTCGTAGCGTGCTATGAAACTGCTGAAGGTGATGATCAAAGCTCAGCAGTTTCGTAGCGCGCTATGAAACTGCTGAAGCTAAACAGTCCAATTTCAGTTAACCAGATTTGAATATGAGTGGGAATTTTCAAAGGTAAATGTCTACAAGGTATGCACGACATTAGTTGAGGCTATTAAGATTAAACTAGGTCAAGACAGGTGGAGTAATATGCATACAAATCTCACTTTAGATTTTTGTCATAAAGTGAGTATATTTACGACACTTCAGGATATCTAGAACAGTTTGCAAGAATTTTGGCTTTCACGCATGTAAACGGTGGATAACACATCAAGGACATGGCAGTCTGCTCTATTTTGGGTAATTAAAAGATAAAGGATGCACTTTTTTGAATCCGAACATCTTGAGGCAAACTAAAGAATGGTACACGAGGGTAGTTTCCTCTATTTCAGGACAATGGGGAGGAGGTGGCATAGAAGACCAGCATGGAGCCTTGAACACTCATTACTTCCAAACTGAAAGGAACCAGATGTCAAAGAATGAGAACAATTATAGCCAAGGCTTTTATTAACATAACATGGTGTTAGAATCCTACTTGATTTAGATCTCTGGAAAGTTTAGTTGAAGTGTGTTACATTTAATAGGAAGTTAGAAGTCGATTCGGTGTCATTAGAAGTACATTTCGAATTTCCCTCATGCTTGAGGAGGAATCTCAATCAGATAGAAGAACTCTATATATAGCTAGAGCAACAATGTAATAAAGGTTGGAAAATTTATGAAAAATCTCTCATATTTTTCTTATGTAATACTCTGTTTTGGTAATACAAGCTTGGATTTGCTTCTCAGGATTCATGAGGAATTTGATGTTCAGACTGTGTGGTATTGTTCTTTTCTTAATATTTTCAGTGGTATGAATGTGTAATCACTTAGAATTCACTTATGGTGCTCTAACTTCCTGTATACATTCATAGACTGTGTGGTCCTATTTGAGTTGGTATGTTCTGAATATGTTAAATGTTGAATGCCCTGACTTATATGTAAGGTTAATACCATTATATACTGAAATGATGTTGACTCCATAAGCCAAATGGATAGTTTCTAAATGTGTTTCCACCATTCATATTTTTACATTTGTTTCACAAGAGTTAGCCATCTTAACTATAATCAAAATCATTAACTCTTTTGAGAGAGCCCTCTCAAGTTGAGGAGGCTAAACCGCAGCCTAAAGTAGGTGTGAAATAGTTACTTGAGGTCTTCCTGGTTTGCAACCTTCCAGGGTCAGATTTTGAGATAACACCTTGGACCAATACCATGGGTCAAAATACCATGGTCCAAATAGCATGAACCAAAACCAAATTCTCCAACTTCTACGCGCTTTTTCTTGTGTGAAGGTATGTGTATACACATTGTTATATATCTAGTGGGGTAATATGGGGTACAAAAATAGGTACCCAAGGTAATAATGTAATAATGGGATGGGCCATAGTAATAACTAAGGTGGTTAACCCATATCATGTAAGGGACCACAAGTAGTTAGTAATAATGTAATTGGGCCATGGTATTAGTGGATGGTATGAGGGAACCATGGTAATGATCCATGGTATTGCATGTATGAGGCCTATATAGAGGCTAGAGACTCCACATGAAGGAATATAGTCAAGGAATAGTCAAGGATTATTGTATGAAGAGGCATATGGCTTGTGGAGTGTTCTCCTTCCTTACGGAGTGAATGTATGGTGTTGCCCTACCTCAATGGTTTGATAATAAAGAAGCATTTATATCTATTCAGATCTCGTTATTCTTGGGTTTATTTATATTTTCATATATTTCTGGGTTAGATCTACAACAAGTGGTATCAGAGCACTTTCTTGGGCAAAAAAGTGGAGATTCTTTTTAATTTTTGCAGGATTTCAGGGGCGGCGAGTTTGCAGATCAGATATATACATTTTGGTGAAATATATGCAAAATCTAATTGCAGATCTGGATTCTATGTGAAAAAAAACCTAATTAAAAAAAAAAAATTCGCTCAAATCGGAGTCCGGATGAAGGAGATATCGCTGATTTAAAAATCAGTGGGGTTGCAGATAATTTTTCAGGGCAGCGAGGTTGCGGCGCAGATATGGACGTCCTGGTGCAAGATCTGCAAAATATAATTGTAGATCTAGATTCTATGTAAAAAAATAGCCAATTTCAAAAAAACCATCGGTTGAATCGGAGCTCGGATGAGGGAGATATCGCTGATTTAAAATCAACTCTTTTTTGCAGAAATTTTGGTGACGACGGGAGAGTTACAGTGCAGATCTGAAATTCTAGTGCTTGGATTAGAATTTCTATCACGTGGGCAGATGCAGAATGGTTATTCCATTTCCAAAAATAAGTTATAATAGGGATTCTGAGCAGTATTGACTAAACTGTGACAATTTCAAATTTTCGCCAAGTAAGTGAATTTTTTCAAAACCCTCTTCATGGCGGTTCTAGGTTTTACAGGAAAAGATTGGCCCTACTATTGAAGAATACATAAAAACACAAAAGTCATTATGGGCACATCATTGGAAAATTTTTGTAGTGCGTAATTTTGAGGATGAGGCGGCCACATGGTGGGGATTACTTAACCAAAAGAAGTGTTACAACCTGCCTAATGAAGAATTTTAAAAATTCATTTTCGACTGATGGTCTCATATTAGAAAACAAGATAAGGAGAAACATATGGGGTTATTTCCTATTGGTATATCCTTATTGCAGGTTCATGGATTGATTCAGAAAGCAAAGATCATTGTTTCTATAAATCCTAGTTGCAAGCATAATTTCATCAATGTTAATTTGGTAAAAAAATTGCAAGTTCCCACAAAACACATTGAAAATACACACATGAATGATGAGGATGTCCAAGTGTATAAGGATTTGAAGATTTCTATGGATAAGTATGTGTTTCATGGTGATTTTTATACTTCAGAGACAGATAATATGGATGTTGTTTTGGGATACATGTGGATGGAATCAATGGGTACTATAAATATTATTGTGCAGAAGAAATTCGTGAAGCTCTAGTATAAAAAGAAGAAAATTACATTACAGGATATTTCCATCAATAAACAGGTAGAGTCCACGGAGGTTGACGCAGAAGATGTTCCAGGGACTGACATGTCAGATGATGAGCAGTTGATGGTTGACAATCAAACATAAAAAGAGGCTGAAGCCGAAAAGGTAACAAATGCTGACACATCTGATGAGGGTTTAGTGGTTGAAGTCATATTGGAAAAGAAGACACCATAACAGGCACCACAGTAGGGTGAATTAAAGAAAAAGACACCGTGGGTTAAAACCTCAACATATCGTCACCCACATCACCCCGCAAGAAAACAACCAACAAGATGGCAACCAATTAGCCACAAAGACAATAACCCCCGTATGATGGATAGCGAGGAGCGACGATCCACCTACTACACATCAACACAGAAGAGCATCTCAAGCGAGCAAGGCACCAGCGAGATCGAGGGTTCACCTTTCTCTTGGATGGCTAGATGCGCGTGCATGGTATCAGCGGACTACTCTTTTGAGTAGATCTTATTATTTATGTTATTCCCATGTTTCGGGGACGAAACATGCTAAGGGGTATGGAATGTTATATACCTATGGGGGTAATATGGGGTACAAAGGGAGGTACCCAAGGTAATAATGTAATAATGGGATGGGCCATAGTAATAAATAAGGTGGTTAACCCATATCATGTAAGGGACCACAAGTAGTTAGTAATAATGTAATGGGCCCATGGTATTAGTGGATGGTATGAGGGAACCATGGTAATGATCAATGGTATTGCATGTATGAGGCCTATATAGAGGCTAGAGACTCCACATGAAGGAATATAGTCAAGGAATTGTCAAGGATTATTGTATGAACAGGCATATGGCTTGTGGAGTGTTCTCATTCCTTAAGGAGTGAACGTATGGTGTTGCCCTACCTTAAGGGTTTGATCAATAAAGAATCATTTCATATTATTTCTGCGTTTATTTGCATTGTCTTATATTCTCATATCAGATCTATAATATTCTTGGGTTAGATCTACAACAAACATACACACATTTTGGCCGTCTAACCCGCATCTATACGCTCCTTCGTCAAAGGTAACCTGCATGTGTATCTATTTCCTTCATTTTGAGAGTCTGAACTGAGATCTATCATTTGAGTGAGTTGCCATCAAGGACAACACCTGCGTCATAGTGCCAAACCTATGTCATAATGCCAACAATTTACTGTTGTATGCGCTACTTCCATCTGTTAGATACCTATACCAATAGGTTTCATTTTTCATGATTGACAAGGGAAGTGCCAATATGATCTGCTTTGGTGATGCAAAGATCTCATATTCTTGTGGAAAAAGTATACTTGTTTTGGTTGATGTTGCCTTACTTCTGGACGGGTGATCCAACAGCCTAAGCTGGGTCATGCCATGTTTCAATTTTTGTAGTAGATTAGAGAAAGAAACCTGTCCAAACAACTCAATCTTGGCAGGTAGTAGATAGGTAGAGAAAGAAAGGTTCCCAACTGTTCAATCTGGGGCCTTGGAAGCAATAAGGGTAGCTTTAGATAGAAAATCAAAAGAAAGCCAAAGAGAAAAGAAAAGGCACAAAGGGTTTGCAAGTCTAATTGCACCCTCCTTGGAGTAACAAAAATGCTAGGAAATAGAGTGGGTAGGTAGAGGGGGTTGCAGAAAGTTTGGTTCATGGAATTTCACTGGCCTAAAGCAAGGGTGAAAACATGGGGCCAGTACAAATGACCTATTTGCAGCAGTCTTGCAGAAGCCTAATGGAACATGTCTAACTTCCAAATCACCCCCTATCCCATTCATGACTAACATCCCTGTGCCACCCATGTACACAAAGAAAGTCAATGTCTTCTGTTGGTTCTGAGTTTCTTTGAAAACCACATTTCTTGTGCAAATATTCTTTTCATTTTGATATACTTCCTAAAAACTAAGTTGATTTCATAAAAACTTAGTATTCCCCCCCCCCATCCACCTCTTTCATTCATATTAACTACTAACTTATTAATATCTAACTCCCTATACCCCCTATTCCCCTATTACTATGTAAAACTTGGAAAAAACCCAAAAATCTATGTATCCCCTTCCCCGAGCATTATACCTCTATGTATAACTTTGAAGGTCTTCATGCGCTAAAAAACATTTGAGTGCAACCCACAGAGCGCCAAAGAATTAATCGCAGGGATTAATCTGATATTTGCTCGGGTTAATAGCCTTAAACCCACTTTGTTAATAAACCTTTGCAAAAACCCATTTAACCCGCAAATGCTGAAACAACCCGGAAAACCCACTTTTCCAAAGTTTCCGCTAGGCGCGAATTTCAAAGTAAAATAATATTTTATTCTCCCCATAGTCAAATATTGCCCGCGCACCTTATCGTTTCGTCGACCGTCGGATCTGGGCCCTCCCATCCGACGGACCACATCATATCGGACGGGCATCAGCGCCCGAAAGTTACCTTCCGAGAAACTGTCAGAGGGTGATGTCAGGCCTCCGCCACGCGTCGCCCCCTGTAGTCTCTTGGAGCACCCTCTGACAATACCACGACCGTATAGAGGGCGGTCCAAGAAAACCCGCTTACCACTCTGCTAAACCGCCTGCCCACGTCATCGCCACAGCCCGCCCACGTCACGTCCGCTTGGCGCCCTGTCAGCACCCCCGATTGCCAGCACTCCTGCGTGTCTTCCACCTATGCAATCCCCGTGGACCACTCATAGAGTGCCACGTCACCCGACGACGTCATGCTGACGTCATCCGACCCTGACCCCACCTGATGACGTCATGCTGATGTCATCCAAAAAGCGCACCAATAAGCCAAAAGTCCATATTTAGCCATTTTTTCGCGTTTTTTCTCATTTTCGTTGAAAGAACTATTGCTCTCCTCTGCATGAGAATTACGTCCACTGTCGCCAACCTGCTGAAATCGACCTGAAGAACGCTGCCGCCTACAACCCACCTGTACTTGTCACCATTACCGGAAATTCACCAGGTACTTACCCAGAGCATCCTTTCAGAGCTAAGTTACGTCCATGTTTCTCCAAAACTGAATTCACAAGAGTAAAACAAACCTGTTTTTACCATTAAATTCCCGAAAAAACTAGCATTCCCCACAATTGCAGGGTCTAATTTCACCTGTTGAACCCATATATATCTACCCTTCCCCAAATTCCCACCCTGTCCGTGCATTCGTGGACTGTAAACCTAAATGCCATAATTCACCAGGAAAACTGAGTGGCCTGCTCCTGCAATCTATCAAATTACTCTTGTTAAGTATTCAACACCTTTATCACACATCATTTACCCTTACAAATGACTTTACCTATGCAAAATTAACCCTCTGTGGTCTCCTGCCCGCTAAAACCAGTTCAACACCAAGTCACAACCACTTCTTAGCCATGGAGACACCAATAGTCCTAAATATTCAACCTCTGAATGCCCCACACAGAGAGCTAGAGTGGAAAGCCATAGTTGATAAAGATTACCAAATGTTAGACTCCATGCCCATGACAGCCAAGTTTAATATTCACCTAATGAATGAATTGAAGGCCCAACATCTCAGTGGAGCTGACACCTTAGGAATTTGGGATTCCCACATACCCATTTACAACCTCCCTCAAGTCAATGTCCTCCCAGACTTGATAAAGCAATGCATGTCCAGCTGTGACCCCTATCACAGAGCCATCCTCAGCCCCTCAGGCTCTGTATTGTTCCATATCACCCCTGAGGCCATCAATGAAATGCTGCACTTTCATACTACAAAGCCCCTAACTCCTCTCTCCCTCCAGGACTTGATAACAAAAGGGGGAAACTTGTCCAGGGATCAGATTTCGAGGGTTAACCAATTGTTTATTCAGCCTGAGTATCAATCTATGAACGCTCCCCTTCCCATAGCATATCCATATCTTAATGAGCTGGGAAAAATGATGGTAGATTTGATCAGTTACATCCTGGGTTATGGGACATATGAGGATGTGGATGAAACCATCATGGCAATGCTGTCCATTTTTTCCCCAGGGATGCCTCCTGCTGTACATTATGACTTTGCTACTTTTATTGCCAATAAGATTCATGAGCAATTAATGAATCTGGAGAGGGAAAAGGTGTTTAAATACACCAGGTACATATATCATTTATTCTTATTCTATCAGCCTGATGCCTTCCCTGTTCCTCTAAAGAAGCTAGATGCCCAGGGACGCCTAAGGTCAGTTGTGTTTTGGACTTCAGTTTGCCATCTTCTGCCTTATTCACCATATATCTACTGTGAATTTATTGATCTATTCATTCACCCAGCTATGACCTTGTTGTTGGGTGCCCCTCCCCCAAGATTGAGAGAAGAAATGCAGAGAATCCTTCAACTCTCAAAGGCATACAACATTGGTGATTGGTACTTCTACCAACACCATACAGTAATCAGAGTATATGGCTGTGAGCTGAGTCCCTATAGGCTGCCAAAATATGTCCCTATGAGACTCTTTGCCCTAGAATACTTCAGGCAGTTTGGAAATGCATACTTTGTCCATTTCCAAGCCAAAAACAAGAAGGTGCAGCTAAAGGTAAGAAATCAGCTGGGTCCCTTTTTGTACAATAAGAAGGAGGAAGGATGGAAGGAAGCTTATAGGATCCTAGAGACCCTTAGACTTCAGACCAGTTTCAAGTGGGTGCCTTATGACCCTAATCACTTCATTTCCCTTAGGAGAATAAAGTACAAATTGGGTGGCTATGTTCATGTCAAAATCCCTCATGTTGAGAAGTATGCCAATTCCCTAAGCTGGGAAGAAGGCACCTTAGAAGAGCCAATTAGCAAAGAAGAAATGCTAAGAAGAGAAACTAGAAATATTGAGAAAGAGGCTGACTTGGAACATTGTGGGCAGGTTTCTTCCTCCTGTCAGAGGCAAATTGGAGCAGCTTCCTCATCTTCCACAGCCCAGCAGCAAGTAGCCGGAATTGCCCAACAAGAAACAAATAAAGGCAAGGGCAAGCAGGTGGAGCAACAACAATCACCTCCTAGAACACAGCAACAAACAGAGCAGCAAATAGAGAAGGAGGTTGAACAGCAACAAGAACAGCAAGAAGAGCCTCAAGAAGAGGGGTAGCCTATGCAGCAAGAACAAATGGCTGAAGCCCCAGCACCTACTGAGCAACAGGCTCAACAGAACATGCCTTCTGGGCAAGAGAAGATGGTGGAGACCTCAGTGCTCCAAAATCCACAAAAGGTGGAAAAAGGGAAGAAGAGAGACAGAGAGAAGGAGACTCCCCTTACAACGTCCACAAATCAAGGGGAGAAACGACAGAGATTAAATCCCCTCTCTGAAGAAGAAATGCTTATGGGGCAATCGGTGATAATGGGCCCACCAAGCATGGAGGTATCTGCTAGTTCCTTTCAGCAGGAACAAGAGAGAAATCCTGGAGGAGAGGTCAGATCCTCAAGTCATCAAAGAAAAGTAGAGGTAGGCATCAAGCAACAGTTCACTGATATCAAGAGGAGAAATGAGCCACTCAGGCTCCAAATCTACAATCAGTTGCTAAATATGGCCCCCACAAATCAACAGAGGCTCATGGCAGCCTATGACATTTCAGAAGGAAAAATGACCATGAGTCATTTCATTCCCACCGCGGTGCAGCCACAGTCAGCTGCAGACTACATAAGAACCAACCTGGAGGTTCTGGCAAAAGACATTCACCCCATGGACCAAATAGAACTTCATAAGCAAACGGGTGAAATGGTCTATGCAACATTGGCAAACAAGACAATGTTGGAAAAAAGGCTGGAAAACAGCCTAAACAATACAGCTGCCCAACTGGAGTTGGAGAAAGCATCCTCCTTGGCCAAAGACAACAGGATCAAGTCTTTGGAAGATATAATTATAGAGCTGGGGCATGACCCCAAGGATCCCAAAGCCATACAATCACTGCTGAAGATAAGGGACGCAGACCTGGCAGCCCTGAGAAAGAAGGTGAAGCTCCCAACAACCATTCACCCCCAAACAGATGAGGTTGCTCAGCAGAAGCAAGAACAAGAGATAGCTACATTGCTGGTAGCACTGCACAAGCAACTAGTGCAGACAGAAGGGAGACTAGAAGACACCGAGGCTGCACTACAGGCAGCCCTACAGCAGAAAGAGGGAGGCCAGACTTCTCAGCCCCCTCCAGAGGTTATTAACCTTGAGGAGCCTCCAAAGATCACTCCTCCTCTCACAGAAGCAGCAGCAGCAACAGCAGCAGCACCATCAACATCAACAGCAGCACCAGCACCGTCTACAGAGCAGGCTCCGAGCTTGGACATGCAGAAATTGTTGAATGAGGTCCAGGCCCTAGAAGCCCAGATGACAGAGTTGAATGGGGCCAAGGATGAGTTGGCCAAGCTAAATGAGAAATATGATAAATCAAAGCAGAATGTAGCTAAGAATGGGAGAGAAATAAAAGCTCTCAAGGAAAGGATAAAGGAGCTGGAGAAGGAGCTCGCCCTTGACAAAGTGGTGGCCAAAATCAGAAGAGTTTTGTGGACCCACATTGGCCAATCAATAATGGACCAATGGCAATACATTGAAACCATTCATGAGCAAATGGAGCTCATAGGTAAAGCACAAAGGGAAGTGCATAGAGCAAGGGCATCTCTAGGCAGTATGCCTGAGGTAGCCAACAGATTGATCAATGTGCTCAATAATGGGACAGGCCCTCAGCTGGCAGCAATTGGGATCTCCAGCAGGCCGGAGACTATCCAGCTAGTTAAGAGGGTCCTCACACTGAAAAGCCTGGTACATACGTTGGACAGAAGGAGCCAAGATATGCAAACAGAGGTAAACAGGTTCATGGACAAATTTGCTGCATTACAGGGCAGAGGTCTCCCCAGCTTACTCAACAGTGCAGGAAAACTTCTATCACATGAAGTTTATGCAAAGAGGGTGAATACATTTGCCACTAATCATATCAGCCAGGGATCAAGTAGCTCATAGGAAACAGGGCCAGCATATGGACAAAGTCTCTATGAAAGAATAGAGAATCTGTTTTTTATTATGAATTAGATTAACCATTTGTTTGAAACGCCTCCGAATTACTACAAATACACAGAGGCAGATGAAACCATGGATGCAATTTTGAGGCATCAATTGCCTACGCAGGATTGGTGGGCCAACATGATACAATTATTATTATAAACAAGAGGCTTCATCTAAAATTTTGTCATCAAAATATATAAGTCATCACATTCAGAAAGTGTGATACACATACTATGACCGAAAGGTGGAATGAGCCACCTCAGCATGAAGACTCAGCCACCAAAAGCAACAATGACAGCTACAGATAGCAGGGCCGAGAAAAGATACAGCCTGACAGAGCATAAAGACATATCAGACAGCATTAAAGCAAAACGCTAAACCGACTCAGCCTCCTCCAAAGGTCAAGAAGAGACCTGACAGCATTGAAGACCATTTATCTTACATTTATAGTAGCAATAACTTTCTTATCTGATATTTGTAAAGTTGGTGAGCATAGTTAATGTATCAAATGACTCAACATTCAGATATTTTGTAAGACCTATTGTATATATTCCCCCTCGCATACACTTTCAAGGGGTTGGTGTGTTATTGGTTTCTGTTGTTTCTCTTATGAAGGACTGAGAACTCGGTTGTAACTTTCAGAAGGATGTTATAAATAAAGCTTGGAGTTTACAGGAACTGAGTCTTACTGGTGCATGTTGTGATTGGAACCATTGAACGCTACAGGATTCTAGTGCTATGGCTTGATATAATAAGTGTTATTCTATCTCTGTTAATTTTTCTGTTATTTGTTTTAACTCACCCCTCTCACATGTTGTTCTAATGCTAGGAAAGAAAGAAAAAGAATACCTCAGGATTTGTCCATGGAGACACCCTGATCTCAATCTATATTCATTTTAAATGTTTTTCATAAGTTTCAGCTGTTTGAATTGGAATTCTTAACTGCTCCAATAAGCTCTGAATATCTCTCAGTCACTATTTGGTAATTCATTATTGCTACTAAGTAGATATTGTTGTTCAAGTTGATATCACACTGTTGGTAACTCCATATCTCATCGTTTCACTCACTAAATCGGAAATTATATTAACAATAGCCATCTAGCCTTGCAGCAAAACTTTCTCCATCACAGGCACCAGAACTATTTCACTTTTCTGACTCCATATGCCTAATGGACTAGCATCTTCTGCACTTTCATGCCCTTCTTATAACAAAATTTCACCAACCAAAGTCTTAAACAGGAAACTGAACTCTTAAACTAGCCTAAAAACCTCACAAAGCATATCTGAAACTTAAAGAGAGAGCCCTCTCTGATTATAGATAGGCTAGGATCTATAATCCAAAGATTGGTTAGTGGTTACCCCGGCCGTATTCCCTTGGGAGTCATAGGGAACAACCTGGGTGTTAACAGATACAACTTCTTAGGATTCTTTGAATTTGGTTGCTGCTAGGGGGCTAACGTTTTCTTAGAAGAGTTTCCAAGATTAAGAAGACCAAGGTGTAAGATTTTTTCTTGTTCTCTTATTAAAGAATCACAAAAAGAGTCAAAGGAAGGGGACTTGTAGTCTTGTCCTTGACAAATGAAAGCTTCCCTTGTAGAATGGAAGGTGGAAACAAATACAGAGTAGGCTGGTCCCAACTTAGTAAGAATGGAATAGATAAGGTTACTATCTTCTTTCTTAACCTTAACACCTTCCAAGAGATATCTAAGGGTCTTGAATTTGGACAAAAAATCTTCAATGCAAGAAAAATTATTGGGGTCCAATGTAAGCAACTCATTTTCAAGTTGATGGGCTCTAAGTTCATTTTTTATTCCAAAAACTTTAGTAATCTGTTTCATTGCTTCATCAGGAGTATCAAGTTCTGCAATATAGAATCTAAGATCTGGAGAAATAGACATCCCTATCAACCCACGTGCTTGATCTTGCCTATTTTCCCATTTAGCTACCTTATCTTCATCTTCTGGTTTGGTTTCTTGGCTTGTGGCTATTCTGTAAAGACCTTTACTTCTAAGTGAATCCATAATGTAGGACCACCATTGGAAGTAGTTGGTGCTATCAAGCAAAACTTGGCATGGAATTTCCATTTTAATAGAAACTTAAGCTATATATGCTAAAACTAAGTGTTCCAATGGAAAGATCTCGAAAAATTAGGCTGGTTCAAAAAAGCCGGCTCTGAAAACGGCTTCTGGATGAAGAAGTTATGGCTTTTTGAAGAAAAGTTGATGAAGATGCTGACGAAGTGCGGGAATGTGCGGAAATGAAAAATCCGCCCCCTTTCCAAACTTAATCTAATTAGGTCAACAAAAAGAGAGAGAGAGAGAGAAGACCTCTACTCTCATAAATTAGCTTTGGACCAAGTGAGCTAAACTAAAAGTTTGAGAGAAAGAGAGAGAGAGGGGGTTTTTTTTTTTTTTAGTCACTGAAGCTTTGGGTTGCGTGCTTGCTTGAGAAAGCTCTTTTTCCCTACAAAACAAAAAAACACAAAACCCAACACGGACATACAAAAAAAAAACCTTACGGCTTGAAGTTAGCTTTACACAGAAACTAAATATTTTCCTCAATGTTTCTGATTTTTCGAGATCACACTAAGGCACAGCAGAAAAGAGCATACGCATGAGAAAAATCCTTCCTCTCTATTTCTAATTTGCCCAGATCGCACAAAGTCACAGGGCAAAGAGCATGCGCAGAAATGAAAGGTATAGATCCGGTAATAAAAAAAGAAGCTAAATAAACCGAAATAATAAACAGAGAGAAAATAACTAGAAACTGCCAATAAACATTGTATACCTCCAGATCTTAAAAATGACGTAGCTAGGGCTACTGGAAACCTTTTCGCGTGAAAAAAAGGGGTTCCTCACTGGAACAGATGCTCTAACACAACAGAGCAGTCCTCTCGGCCCAAAAGCAGTCAGAAACAGCAGATCTAGGAAACGACAGTCGGATGCAGTTCTACTGGCTTCAGATTTGGATCACCAACGGACGTGACCCTCAAATAGCTCCGATACCATGTAGCAATTTACATGGTAAGTTCCTCAGGCAGAACACCAAAGGACATTGCTTACAAACAGATCACAGATCAATACACTAGTATTTTTGACGTGGTTAAAACCCTCAAAGAGGGAAACAGTCCACGGCCTGAGCCAGCGCGACCACTTTAGGCAATTTATTAATAAAAGAATGAAATTTTACATAAGCTTCTCTCATGAACAGTTAACCTACAAATGACCCTCCATGCTCTTTAAATAGAGATCATGGACCAATCGGGTGTTAAGCCACGAATCAAGTGTCAGTAATACCGAGGAGAGAATGAACCGTCGGAGCACTACATATCGTGACCGTCGGATTGTAAGTTACAAAAGTACATAGTAAAGAAACACACTTTACCTAACTCTACACTAGACCAAGTTATACTTAACTATTTCCTATGTGTTGGAATATCCTAACACTATTGTCTATAAATAGGAGGTGATTGTGTCTTGTTTATCACATCCAAAAGTGTGCAACACAAGGCAGTAAAGAGAGATAAAGTAACTCATTGAAGAGGAGTCTAGTTTTGTTTTGGGCCGCAGGAAAAAGAGGGAAGACTAGTGAGAAGGAGATGATTGTTGGGGAATATTTTAAGGTTGTTTAGAGGCTAGATTTGTTGTGTAGGAGGGTCGAGAAAGAGGAGTTATGTTCCAGGTTTGTGTTGGGAGTGGATGTGGGTGAATTACCCTTGGAAGAGGCAGTTGTAGCCTTTAGAAGGTTGTTGTGGGTAGGTTGCAAACCTAAACAACCCAAAATAGTGTTGTGTAAAGGAGTTTTGGGGCTAGTTCATGCCTAGCTCAGCTACGTTGGTGAAGGGGATACTTCCAAGGGTAGGTCGTGACAAGATAGTGTTCAATCATATTTTTGCCAAGATTCATCACAGACATCATGAATATTTTTATTATATATATATATATATATATATATAGGCGATCACAGAGAAAAAATTGTGAGCTTCAGGAAATCTTATCAAAGTGTGATCCATAGTGATAAAGTATTAGCCTCAAAAATACATAAGTGAACCATAGAGTTATAGAGATGCATATAGAGTTAATACAAATCACAATTAAGTGATACAAACCATAAGGAATATATATGTGAGCCATAATGAAGTTTTGTAATCGCAAAGATGAATTGCTATAGTAATTTTCCAAGCCTCAACGATGCCTCTGTGTGATATAATGCAATGATGCTAGAATGTAAAGCGATGCTACTAACATAAGATGTGAGCTTCATAGGATCACAAGTCACTATAAATGTAAGCCCCAAATATCATAGCGATCCATAGAAAATTGCAATACGAACAATAGGTGCAATTTGAACTACAAAGAATGTAATAGGGGTTGGAAATAAATACAAGATACAAAAAATTTGAAACTGAGCTACAACGAACCTAATGTGAACCACAATGAATCTAATGTGAGTTACTAGCCACATAAAAATCAAGTTGTAGGGGTTATACGAGCCACTTCATAGAGAATACAATCCATAAATAAAATGTGAGTCGTTGTTGATTTAATTCATGTCTTAAAAGATGAGAGCCACTAGAATACATTAAATGAGCCACTAAGGATTGTGTCTAACATGCCACATAAAAGGTCAAAGAGACACAAAACTAAACCACATAGTGCGAGTAAACCATAGAATAAATCCATAGATATGCAAGCTACAGGATGTGTGCAACATAATTGTTCCATAGGATGTGGACTTAGCAATGTCCCATAGAATTTGTGCCAGAGAACCGAGCCAAATAAGAATTACCAAAAAATATAGAATGTATGAATCTCAGATACTAGTGATTAAATGAGGTGCATTGATGGGGAATTTATACTTGTTTGAATATGTGAAAATTCGTGTCCATTAGGGAGGTCGACAGTAAGAAGACGACATGATAAATATGAAAATTGATTTGTAGAGGGAAATTCAAATTCAAATATTTTTCAATTATAATTAACAATATCGTTTGTAATTATTTAGCCAAATAAATTTTCCCTTAAATAAAAATATATTTTTAATCATTCTAGTTGGGGCATGATGGGCTTCTTTTAGGGTTGTGAGAAATTTGTCCCATTGCTAACAAAATTTCAACACCGGTAACGTGGAATAGCAGTATGATTTGGAAGTCATGCATTGGTTAACGGGGAAACCATATTTTCATGTGAAGAGGAATTACCACAATGTTGAGAAGTGGTAAGTGGGACCTGCTTGACAAGAAATGTTGGGGCAATTGATGGGGACATCTCTGCCTCAGACTCCATCTCTTGGAAATAATAAGGCGTGGTATACACAAGAGAGTCACGACAACTTGACATTGGGTCTTCATGACAGACGTAAGGCCACCATAATTGTTAAGTTGGAGCAAAATTATATGGACCAACCAGAAACAATGATAGTGTGGTGGGTGTAGCCACTAGGATACCT
Source organism: Pinus taeda (assembly GCA_000404065.3). Lineage (NCBI taxonomy): Eukaryota > Viridiplantae > Streptophyta > Pinopsida > Pinales > Pinaceae > Pinus > Pinus taeda. The sequence goes on along the minus strand of APFE030055979.1, from coordinate 114,309 downwards.
AATCCTAGAGGTTATTCGTCGGGAGTGCAAGGTGAGGTGCACCTTGAAGAGAAGTGGCATGACATAAGCCTAAGTTTTGGTGGCATACACATAAGCCCTACAGTTTAACATTTGGCGAAAAAGGGCAGACCCACATTCCTGGTCAACCCAAAAGGCTGACTCTTGAGAAAATTGTTAAGGTTGAAGGCAAGAAGGTTTGGGTAACAAAACCTAGAAAATTAGACTGTAACCATCAATAAATGGCCCAACAATTGAATGCATACAACACAAATTTTGGGGAAACCATGAATGGTTCGGAAGTTAATGTGCCCAAGCCAAGATCCGTGACATTAACCCTATGGAAAAACAGTGAATCCTTGTGACAAGAAATACCATCAAGGTTGGTATCCATGTAACATATTTCACTCAAAAACATTGGTGATAGACTCAAACATAACATGAATTTAGAGTTACAAGGCAGATCTGAAGTATCTTGGGTGCATGGAGTCCAAGGTGAAAAAAGAAGGGAATTGTTGCAATAAAATGAAGGTGTTATGGATGTACCTCTCAAGATAAAAACAACCTTATTTCTATATCTTTAAAGAACTCAAAAAATCTCACCAACAATCATTATAAAAAAGATAAGAAATGCAAGACATAAAAGCTAAAAAAATAACTAAATAAGAACATGAATTAATTATGCGAGGAGAAGTTGCACACAAGTTTTGAAGCCAAACTGAACAATTTTGAAGCATGAAGAAACCACATTACCATTTTTATTCTTTTCCACTTAGCCTTTAGTTGTGGCCCTAGTGGATTAATGTTTCCTCTAGCGTGGCCCTATCAAATGAATGTCTCCTTCTGTGCGAACCTAGCAGATCAATGTCTTAGTGCTCGAATGGGCAAGGTTTACATTGAAGAAAAACTATAGGGGCATATTATCATGGCTCTGTGGTGATTCAAATCATAGATTGATGGTCTAGCCTGTATGGTGATTCAAATCATGGATTGATGGTCTAGGCGTGGGGAAAGGAGAATAGAGGGGGAAAGAATATTATGGCACAAAAGAATCTTTGGTGGGAGATAAAATATAATATATATATATATATATATAATTATTCCTATATATTATATATCATATATCTTAGGTGAAGAGGTATCCTAGCCAAAGGAATCCAAATGAACTATCAATTTTTCTTCACATAGGAGGATTCAAAATTCTTAGATTATGAAACATAACAAATCTAGATTTCCCTAAAACTAGGTGATCTCGCTTGATTGTCGAATTATTTCTCTGATTTGTATTTGAGTCTTGAAACCATCCTACACCATCAATTCATTCATCTATTATAACCATGTCAAATTTCAGTGTGCACATGCATAAATTGAAAAAAAAATCAATGTTGGCCCCCTTCACAATTCACTATGTGCGGGGTCAATTAATTAAAGCGTAATTTTTTCCACTAATTATTAGTAAATTTTAATCAGTTTCCATTGGTCCTTAGCCAAGGTAGGTTGATAATTGGTAACAATAAGCTTGAGATAGGTGCATATAATTGGTTCCTAGCCATCATTTTTTCATTCATGGGGACTCATATACTTTGAGATTGGAAGCGGGAGTGTAAGAGAGATATAATAAATTATGTCATGTATTGGTCATGAAAACAAGCTTGAGGTCAGAGAAAATAATGAGCTTGTCTTGGTTTCAAGAATAATATAACACTCTAATGAACAAGTCTAACCATGTGAAGGTGGAAGCACACATGGCCCTACCCCTATCCCCTCCCCCTCACATCACTCTCAATATTCCCAGTACCAATTTATCTACTATAAACTATTTGAAAGTAACATCGTAAGAATCAAGCATATATAGAAATTACTAAGAAAACAAAAAGTCAAGTTAAATGAAAGAGAAAAAATCAACTGGAAACATATACACACATACCTCATACATTTCAACATCTCGGTATTATGAATCTTCTTCGTAATCCAACTCAAAATTTATGTCATCTAGTTCGAAAATGGCTTTGAAACGATCAGCCTCATCACTTTGTTCAACTTCTTCAAGTTCTTCATTTGATAGTACATCGTCAAGAACATTGCCTTGAACATATCCTTGAACTTCTTTGACATCTTCATGATTTGACACATGATCAACTAACTGCTCCTCTACATCATCATCCTCTTCGACATTATTATCTTCTTCTACTACATTATACTCTATCGACCTTCCTCTTGGATCTTATCTAACAACATATGACCAACCCACTCTACCTAGAACCTATGAGTAAAAGACCTATTCGCATTGGCTTGGAAGAACATAGTGATCTAATCATGGCTCCAATGACCTTGTATTAACCATGGTAAATCCATTATCATGTTGAATAAAAATTATCTAAGTATCACGTTCATTCATTCATATCTTATACCATTTCACGTCGAACAAAACTAATTTGAAGAAATCAATGTCACACTCAAGTATGTCATCCAAATACCCATACTATTGATTTTTTAGAGACTTGTGTACTTGTGTCACTTCTGGAGGAAACATTAGTCACCTGGAAGACTACATTTATCCCACAATTAGAAGTTTTCCTCTTTTCCTCCAACTTTTTGATACAAAATTTATGGCCAATGTGGTACATAGCCTTGTGCATTTCAACTGAAACATGCTAAACACATAAAAAAGGCATTGTTAAATTCACATAACTTGGAAAGTATCTAAAAAATAATACACCTACATTCACATTAATAATATATTTATAACTTAATAAAATATTGCAAGCCGGTTAAAATGCATGCTTTCATGTTTATCTTTCAAACCATTTTCTAAATCAATTTCCCTTTGCATAAGATTGGCATCTTGGGCATGAAGGGCTTCTTTAACCAATGTAGACACCCCTTGCCATGATAAAATACCATGAGATTGTCACGGGGGCTTTAGTCAATGAACCTCTGACATATCACGTGCATTCGTGGCATATTAAACAATACCCTTAATTTGATTACATATTGGAAAATACCTCTAAAAATCACATTATCTAACCCCCTACCAATACAAACCCAATACACCTTCCCAATTTAAAAGCCCCTACTTTCACTAAATATTGTAGGTATTCATTTTTTCATTAACTTTTTTTATAGCCCTTTATGTTTTTTCAATAAATTCGGGCTCCATTTTTTATACCTACCAATATAAAAACCCTCAACCCCCTATATATCCCCCAATATATTATGTAGTTTTTTCCTCAATAAATATCCCCCAATATGGACGCACGTGGTATGGTGTTGCTCCCCTAGTGGAGCCCCCATGGAGATTGTTCACGTTTTTCAATACATGGCTTCATCCAATCAATATTGTTTGCAATGTATAAATCCCATGCATACCACACTCAACCAATTATATGACAAAATCATAATTCACCAACAAATATTAGATACCATGGTCAATATTAATAATTGATGAAAGAATAAAAAAAGAAATAAGTATGATATACACAAAAATGAAAAGTGTTATAAAATGTCTTGTAAATCTCCACATTAAATATTTAATTAATTACTTCTCACTTTTGACATTCTTCCTTTCCCCAATAGGTTCTCCCCTTCAAACAATTTGATGGAGTTCACATCCCAAATGTGATCCACATGCATATTTTCTACTAATTTAGGAATATAATAACTAATATACACCATGGGATTTATATGCCATATATCCCTCCACCATAGAACCCTCAGAACATGCTTTTTGTCTAACCAAATCCTTCAATGATTTCAAGTGCCTCTCCACCATCCACATTGACCTTGTGTATATAGCTCCACACAATTCAATCTCCTAAACTTGGTGTATGAGGTAGTTTTCTTATGTATTGAAAAATGTAGATTCTTTTTCATTTTACACATTAGCCAAAGAAGTTTTCTCTTCTAATGCTTTGTATCGTATTTATGTATTTATTTCAATGACAACCATCTACAGATTATGCAAGAAAATAAAATCTTTCAATAAAAAATAATAAATTATATTACAAGTAAAACACATCATGAAGTTGATCAACAACTAATTTTAAAAACACTCAACATATAAATCGCTACTTACCTCCCATATTTTCCAAAATCATATATGACTTGTTTGACATTGTTGTCAAAGTTTTCTGGGAGAGATAGAGGTAGAACATACTGTAAAAATAAAAATGAATCATTATTTGTTTAATCCAAAGTAGACAAAAAAAACCATAAATGTGTATATATACCAATATAGAAATATATATACCAAAATAATTACCTTAATGAAGGTAATCCATTTGTGTGTTTTTACCTCACCAAATTCACTTTTTTTTGTTAAGATATTATTTATTTTTGAAGAAAATCTTGTGGGAAACTCAATTCTTTGAATGGGATCTTTTAGATTATCGTTTTGTTTCTTTGTTAATAACCATGGAAGGTTGTTTTGGTCCCCATCACTACTTGATCTTATCCCATTATTCATTTCATAATTGTCTTCCACAATGTCATTGCGAATTTTGACGATTTTTTCTTTATCCCACCTACAATCTGTGATCCAAGATAAATTTTCTATCACATTCTTCCCAATATGCATTGTATCAAAAAAATGAGTTATTTTTGGGTGCTCACAATGCAACAACCTCATGAATTGAGTGGGATAAATTTTCATTCCTCGTGGAAGCCCATGTCTTTCACAATGATTTTTGTTATATTCCAACTTCCATAGGTGAGGTGTCATTCTTCATCGTTTTAATCTAGTCTCTTATTTACCATTGAAAAGATGTTTTTTAGTAGAAAAATACTATGGTTCTAGAGGTGAAGTGACTATAACATCAAACACCTCCTTTCCTAAACTATAGTTGAATGGTGGTATTCCATCTTAAGACCACAAAATATGCATGAAAATGTACGGGCCTTTGTTTGAAGGCACTCAAGAGATGAATTAATCTCAATTAATATAAATGAAGGGATTATTTAAAAAAATAAATCATGATATGAGCTAATTGAAATAATTATATACCATTAAAGTGCAATGGAATGTTACATACCACAAAAATGTGTTAGTCCTATAGCATCATGAATTATCCATACAAGTATTCCATGGAATTGAAATTGCCTTTACCCTATTGGCCCTATAGATGTAATACATAGTGATGTCATCCCATAACTTCATTAAATAGTCAATAGGAGGCTTGATATATACATTCATATCTTTTACTTTGTAATTCCCTAATTGTTTGAAATTACACATAATTACTACCATGATATGTACATATAAGTAAATAAATAAATATAACATATTATGCAACAAACAAGACAAATAAAAAAGTTACAATATTCGAAATTTTAATGCAAACAAATACCTAGAACACCCATTGTCAACATAATGTGCTCCCTCTTTATTGACATCCGAGGAGGAGTTTTATTATTGATAACAAAATTTGGCCACACTGAGTAAATAGACCTAAGGTCTCCAAATGGATTAACACCATCAGCTGCCAATTAAAGCCTAACATTATGAGGTTCATCTTTAAATTGGGGCCATTTTTCCTCAATTTTCCTAAATGCATAACCATCTCTACATTCATTCGAACAAAATCATCTCCACTTTGATTTCGTGCATGGCAATCCATAAACTGTGTTATGATTTTACACTTGAACAATCGTTGCAAATGGGGAATTATGGAAATATGACGAAGAACCTTTTGAGGCACCTTTTTTGTTATTTGATTGGTTTGATATCAACTATTGTCACATTTTGGGAAAAAAAATCGATGCATGTTATCCATAATATATAATATGATCATTAGGACTTGCATCTATAACTTGATACTTCATTCCAATTTATTTCATAACATCATATAAATCTTGATATGTGTAAGGTAACTTATTTGGAAATGGTAACATAAATTCACCTAAAAATATATTACAAAATAAAAAATCACTATTTGATGGTAAATAATATTAATCATAAATATTGCATTCTTATTTTACATACCAATTAACACTAAACAAAAGGGGGGGAAATCAACATTTCATATACTGATGAAACATATTGCTTTATACCTTAGGTTTTATCTCATAAAAGTGTTTTACAAACCATTCAAAACCTTTAAGTTCACCAACAATAATGTAGCAAAGAGAATATTTTCTCTTGAGCCTTATTAAAGTGGTGTATTTTCCTTCTGTAGCACAGATGTATCATAAATATCATCATCATTCTAATCTTCGTACAAGTCTTAGATCAATTGATTTGTCCCATCATCTTGAACTATGTTATTATTGTCATCTTCTTCCATAGGATCATTATCTTGATCTTCGACCATATGCGCTCCATGTTCCTCAACTTGTAGAACATCATTTCTAGTACTACTACTTGGCGCATTTGGATCAAAGTACCTACGTGGCCACCTTGACTTTATAATAATTACAAAAAATCATGTGAAATTAGTCTATATAACAAATATTGTAACAATAAAAAAACTTACAAATACAATTAGTATAAATAAAATATATATTAATGATTCATAAAATATAGGTTGTCACTAAACAATATTCGTTCCCCCCTTCAAAGCATCCATTCTTCCTACAATGTCTATCAACCGTTTGATATGAAATTCTCTGTGGACCTATACACTAGCAAACTTTGCAAGGGAAACAACATTTCCCATTATTGATCCCTAGTTGATTAATTCCCCATCTAATGTTTTTTGACATTATTCCCAACTAAAAAGTAATTATATAAAACAAAATATATTTTTCCCTTGCGAAAAAGATCTTATAATCTTTCAAAACTATTGTAGTTATATAAAATATGTCGCAACGTCTCTTACATATGAGATTTTTATATATTTATTTTTCGCAATTGCAGTGTTAGATCACTAGTCAAGTGAAATATGACCATCAAACAAATGGTCAAATTAACATCAGAATGTGGAAATCCATCTGTCATTGCAGTTGAGACAATAGATGTCATTCATCGTTATTGTGACTCCTAAAATTAGATGTCGTAATTGCAACATAATTCATTTTTAATCACATTTGAATAATCTAGAAATGGTTCGTTGCAATGTCGATGTGATAGAAATAGTTTGTTGGAATTGCGATGAACACAAGGATTTACACTACCAAAAATTAAAAAAAATGACATTTTTCTTGACCTTTGCAATAGTATGGGTCATACCGTTGGACTATGTCATCACAATTTATTCCTATATGTAGTAGTGAGACATATCAACCGTTATTCAAATCCAAATCACTTGGGCCAGAAATCAAATCCAAGGAATATGGATGCCACCATAATCTAGTCTTGTAATAAAAATTCATCTCAAGTTCCCAGTATCCAAAAGATTATGTAAAAGAATTATTTAGGATGGTCAGATTCCTTCTCAGTTCAACAACTTTATTTATCACTTAGAGGATCTCATCACATTTTATCAACGAAGATAACAACTCCAAGAATTTGAAAGGATGTGAACATATTACAAGACAAATAACTAGATGATGCGCTTCTCATTAATAAGCTTGGAGGAATTTTTTTTTGAAGAGGAAGGCAATGTTATGAAAATATATATATATATATTACTATATATATATATATAGCGAGAGAGGAGAGACGACGAGAGAAGATGAGAAGAGGAATGTGAAGAGAGAGACGAGAGAGATAATAATTGTAATATAAATACAATAGAAATCATTAATAATGATTAATTAGCGATTAGAAGAAGAGCATGTCTCTTTCAGGACATTGACCATTCATAAAGGGGTGCCTGCCTAGGTATAAGAAGGCCCTCATTCATAACAATTCAATCATCTCATATCTCTTGTATTCAAACATTCATATATTTATTTATTATCCTATGATGGATAGTTTTATATTCTAGATCTTTTTATTATTTTGTTGCATATATGAACTTTGTTCGTTACAATCTAGTCTGAAACAAATTTGAAACGTGGCCTACCAGATTAGTTATTGTTATAGGTGGTCCCAGTGTGAAATATTTTGAAACATGGTTCCCAAGAGGTCAGAGGGAGTAGTGGCTTCCCTCCAATAGCAACTGTAGAATTTAGTGGAGGTAGCAGCCTCCAGTAGGTAGGACTTTGTGCACTAGGAAAATCCTACATTAGTGCAAGATGTAAAGAATTTTCTTTAATAATAATTGAAGATGAAGCATACAACAACAATGGTGTTTTTTCCCAATTAGTTTTTCTACCTAAAAATAAGGTATCCCATGTGATGATGTGTTGTTGATCCATTGATGTGCTTTGTGATTTATTCTCTCGTATATTGTTCATGTTATCTGGAAATTAACATCGTAAAAGAAAAGT
>APFE030055979.1:54628-105516 GCA_000404065.3 Pinus taeda | reverse complement strand
TAACAATTGGTATCAAAGGCATGGTCTTTAAGAAGTAGCTTGATCTCTAGAAGGAAGATCCAACAAAATGAGCAACCAAACTGAATTTTTCTCAACCAAGCCCCATTTATTCAATGGATCAAACTTCATATTTTGGAAGATTAAAATGAGGTCTTATTTGCAATCTCTTGGAACTAATGTTCGGGGAGTAGTAGAAAGTGAGTACCAATACCATGTACCCATTCCAACATGTTAGAAATTGTAGCAAGAAAGGCTAAATTTGACTTGCTCCTTAGTCAAATTTAGTAATTCAATTTTCCACATCAGCAGAATGACTTGGATTACAATTAACTTGTGTGACATTGATTTTTCTACTAGTTTACTCAATAAATTTGAGTTATCAGCTAGAATAAGAGCTATGTATGTAGTTATTTCTAAAATTTAGCAATCTAGTTCAGTTATTTTTAGTTTGACTCAGTTAACTAAGCTCAAGTACTTAGTTAAGTCAGTTGAAGGTCAGTTGAGTAGTAGAGTTGTTGTTAACTCAATGATCTCTCAGTTAAACTAGTCAACCATCTAAAAATAGGCTAGACATGCATGGAATTTGAATTACCTAGCTAGAGTGGTGGAAAAGAAACATTGTAATTATCAATCGTATATTAGTTGAGTGTACAGGCTTGGCAGTTAAGCAGGTGAATCATTCATTGGGAATTGCGCAAGCAAATAGGAGACAATTCTTATCTTTTAGGAGATAATTTCCTCTAGGATTGCGCAAGGAAATAGGAGCAAGTAGGGGCCTTGAATTGGCTAAGTTTGGCCAAAGAAAGATAGTCAGCAGGAGAATAGGTTTACAATGCAGGTTTTGCTTCAGGATAAAAGCAAGACATTGTAATAGTTTCTCATTCTCATCTAATTAATAAAAAAAGAAGAGGGGATTTTCCCAATTGGGTTCCCCTATAAATAATTATGTTCTTGTGTTGTTTTGATGATTGTAGGTCATTGCATGTGTTTCTAAATTATGATTTCCATTCTACAAAATAGTAGAGGAAATTTGTAATCTCTTGATTTCAATTTGATTTCATCAGTAGTGGAAATTTTATATTAATTTCTACATGGTATCAGAGCATAAATCACATTAGAAACTAGTCAATAGAGCTTCTCCTTCAGATATTTCGATTTGGAGATTCAGTGAAGCAATTTTCTTTCGTGTAGCAAATTTTCTTTCAACAGATTGAGATTGGAGTATGCCCTTGAGGGAACCTAGATTTTCATAGATTGGAAGGATAGGATGGAAGCAGTGCTCAATGAAAATGGTGTGATGGAGTACACCAAAACTGACATTCAACAACCAAGAACATCTGATGCTCAAGCACTAGCACAGTGGAAGAGGGATACCACAAAATCCAGGAGGTTCATCCTGGAGGGTGTGAGATACCACATAGTCTCAAATTTACATGGAAAAGAGACTCCAATTTCTATGTGGAATACCCTCATTGAGTTATTCTAAAATAGCAGTGATGCCAAGAAATTGGCATTGAGGAAAAATATCATAAACATCTGCATACAGAAAGGAGAAACCATTCTCCATTACCTCTCCAAATTCATTCAATGTCCAAATGAGCTTGGACATGTTGGAGAAAATATTCCCTCTTTAGAACTAGTGATCTTAGCTCTATGTTGACGGTGATGGATCTACCAACATATCTGAGATTACTCCAGTATGAAGTCCCAACTAGACCTCACATCATTTGGTGTAGGAGTCCCATCCAATATGATGGCCCAGTTTCCATTATCTTAAAGGTTTTCCTCAACTCTTTCTTGTTAGCACATGAGAGTGATCTTATTTGTCTTGGAGAAGTGAGGTTCATGTGCCTAGTGATTGTAAGTGTTACTTGCATCAATGGTTCTTTCACTGTAGAGGGAGAGGGTGGGAGTGAGTCCCAAGTTAGTTGGGAGTAAGTCCCAACTCTACTAGGAACACACAACACAATAGGACATGCACAACCTTTGAGGAACAGTCCACACGGATGCGGCATTCACAACGCACAAGGTAAAATAACATGTACAACACCTAGCGGATGAGTCCGCACGAGTGCGATGGTTGTTACAGAAATACTTATGTTAAAGTTTTGTGTGATGTTTGGGAAGGTAGCCACCATGGGCAAAACAACGTTAATAGCATATAAAACACATTTTCATTAATGGATTATGTATTACAACAAGTGAAATAGTCCAAGTGTTAAACACAGGTTAAAGCAACATGCATCACAAATGTTCAAGATTAGTCTTACAAAAGTTATAATATATGTGTGAAAATGTGTTGGCATGTTAGTAGGCTTCTGAATTAAGCGAAAGTTCCAAGACACATCGTTACACCATACGTCACTAACCCCATGGATGAGGCATTGGAGCCACTACTTACTCCTCAAAGAAAATATTACAGCTTCTCTTGGCTATGTGGGAGGAGTTGAGGTGAAGAGTCCTTTGCATGTACAAATGAGGGGAATTTATAGCCAAAGGTGAAACTAACCCTTGTGGCTATTCGACTACCCTCATGATTATTTGACTTCCATGACTTTTTGACTTTACATGACTCTTTATACAACAAGTGGGTCTCTTCGACTTCCACGTTGCATTACATTGATAGATAGCATGGCCCACAATAGAGATGTGGAAGACGTGACTCATGACACAACTCGACATGAAAGTGCTGGTAAATTCATGTTGTTGCTGGTGTGCATGTCAAGTTGTAGCACTGCTAGATGATAGATGTCTTCATGGTGTGTCACAGCTTCACCTTGGCATGGCAAAGTGTGCGGAGTCTTAGACGGTCGTTGGTTTGCTTGATGATGTTTTTTCATGTTTCTCCTTTCTTGTATGTTGGAAGGCTTTACAAGTTCATATGTTTGTGAAAGGTGCATGTTCGTATGTTCATCCATCCATGAGCACATCTTGAACATTCGCTCATCCCTCCATCCGCAAACATATATTTGCATGATCATACGTTTGCGAGCACATATCTTTGCATGCATCATTTGTTCATCCATTGGTGAACCTGTCCTCATGCATGTGCTCCCTTCATTCATCCCATTTGTTGTTGTGCCATGTTATTTTTTGTCCCTGTTCCTACAATCACTCATGACGAGATTACATAAAATCCAAAAACCTCCTAGTCCACCATGATACATGATCATTTTGGATGCAGGTGACCGAGAGAGGCAACAAGGTTGCGAGGTGGGATGGAGGCTCTGGGCACTGCTGATGAAAATTGTGCAAGAGTCATTGGGTGATGAGGATGGGAAATCTGGATTGACAATGACTGTCTGAAAAGTTTGGCTCAGCTGGAGGACAAAATTGTGCAGTTTTGGAGGGGAACAGTTCGAGCAACAAGAAGGTTGTGCAGGAAAAATCTTCACAATTTCCGGAATGAGTGGGTAGTGGGGCTTGGTAGCAAAAACTACACAATTTTTTGGAGGAATGGGTTAGGAGCTTGGCAGCCAAAACTGTGAAATTCCTGGAGGGAACTGGCATCTGGCTACTGGGTCATTAACAGCATAAACTGCGCAATTCTTGAGGGGAACTGGCAGTCAGCTTCCGGGAGCTTGGCAGCAAAAATTGCGTAATTCTTGGAGGGAACTGGCAGTCTGCTATTGGGAGCTTCTTGTGAGAAAAAATGCAATGATGCTGGGAGTCTTTCTTGCTGATCATCTCTACACAATTTCTAGGTTGAGTGGACTACTGGGCAATAGAGGGCTTGCTGATGAAAACTGTGCAATTTTCTGGGTGAGCATTCGGTCGACTGTCGGGAGGGATGGTTGAAAAAATTGCACAATTTTATGATGGAGATAGGGATGGGCACTAGGTGTCTGTTCGGTCTGTTTGTGAAATTTTCTCAATCAGTAGAGTAGGCAATGCTTGCAACCTCTGCGTAATTTTTTAGGGGAGTTAGTCTCGGGGTGGCTGTCGAGTCAAACTCTCTAGTTGACCATCATGGAGACTTATTGATTTTCTTGCGAGCAGCACAACATGAAATGACTTTCTTGGTGCTCCTGCATTGTTCTAGGTGACAGTTGATCGAGTCGACAGTGAGGTGATGGTTTGGCTGTCAGAGGGGAGTTTGGTCGTCAAAACTTCAGCAAAAATGATTAAGTGTGTGAATGAGTGAAAGATGCATATGTGATCCTGCAAACACACACTTTCATGACCCGATGAAGAGATGACTCAAACCATCCAGACACACATGTTCAACATGACTAACCGATGGTGTAAACGACAAGTGTGACACTTGTGATTGATCTTTGGTCGATTGTGATGATGCTTGCACGACAGTGAATGTGACTCTGTGTGTGAGTGCGACAGATGTTTGCATAGTGAACAAAACAAGTACACACGAAGTGAAGACTTTGAGCATAACCAGAACATGGTCATAAGGATGAATTTGACATCCACATGCAAGACTTGGTGAAATGAACAAGCAAGTCAAATGTGAAGACTCACACGAGCTCATGGAGTGAACCCAAGTGTGTGTAGTCATCAAGTGAAACTCTCAAGGGAGGATCCAAAATTGGGTGCAGGCCAAAATTTTGGAGGGTGGTTGTAGCCACTACAACACTTGGCAACACACTGGTAGAATTCCAGCTTCTCTATTTTGGTTCATTGCTAGCACAAGGCCTTGGTCTTTCAGGAAGTATTGAATCATTGTGTGGGTTACTGTGACCTCCCCACTTACCCCATGAACATACATGTTTCACCTTTTTCCAACTTAGTCACACACAATCAAAAGTTCAGCTTAATCACAATGTTTTGAATTCAGGAAGGGTAGTTTAGCTCGCGAGTTGAAGATTTTTAGAGTATAACTTTTCATCTCTGGTGTTGCTCCACTTCCAGCAGGCCTAGACAGTATCTCGACAGAGTCACACAGGAACACATGCATTGCTCCACTGCCAGCGACCCTGGTCAGTACCCAGGTGCAGTTGCATGCTTCACCTCTCTACGCAGGAAGCCTTTCTCTTCTTTCACCTTTGTATTTTTCAAGAGGATTGTGCATAGGCACTTATTTATTTTTGGGGCGGAAGATGGATCTTGACTTATTGAGAGCATAAGAGGTTGTTCCTTCAGAGAAGCATGTAAGACCTCTGACATAGGTTTTCATGTTTAGATTTTCCCCTTCTCCATTTCTACTAGTTGGATGAGCTTAAACACATTGAGTAGAAGGTTGAGTACAAGCATGGGGCTTCCAGTGTGGACACAGGATCATGGTTGGAACAAAACTTCCCTTGTAGATGGGTCATATTTTCCATTAATACTTCATCGGTCGAAGGTTATAACTAAGCATAGAGAATACAGACACAAGACTAGCCAAGTTCTGCAGTGTCACAAGTCTCTTCAAATTTCAACCACATACTCTATTCAAAAGCCAGAACATAGTAGTTGGCAACACTTATTTCCAGAAACAAGAATAGTAAGGTATCAAGAAAACAAAACATACATAAACAAAAATAGTAAGCAGAAAAAACAAAATAAAAATAAAGACAGTAAGCAAGGCAAACAAGATGAAAACAACAAGAAGAAAGTAGACTATGTACATGGCACAGGCGTGGCTCGACCTACTAGAAGCAATTCTTGAGATCTTGGTTATTATCGGGAAGTTTTTAAACCCTCTCGTCAAATGATTTCAGATGGCATGTGTGTTTTCCAAGCTTCTCTCAGACCAATATTAGGCTACCGGGTTCCGCTACCGAAACTTGGTGGTGTTCCAAAAAACATTTAAGTGAAGACGACACCACTACTTTAGATACTGCATGCAACATGGGCTCAGATGATGGCACGAGGTAGTTGTTTTTATTCCGGAAGCGGTTCAAGTTTCTGAAATCAATGCATAAGTGGATTTCCCTGGATTTGTTACATGAAGAAATTAAATTAGAAACCCATGTATGATGATGAACTTTGTAAGTAATCCAAACATCCAAAATCTTAGTCAATTTTTTCTACATAAGGAGTTCAAACGACATATTGTTTTACCTGGATTTTGTTGCAATGGCTTGGCTCCTCCTTTACATGGAATCCCATGTTAGATTATCTGTGTTTTGTGTGTACTCAAGTCATCATCTGCCCATCTCGACACATCTTGGTGCTATTTGATCTAGCGGTCAAAGACTTGCCACTACTGTTGTGCGCGGATTGTACCAAGACCGACTATCTTCGAATTGTGATGGGTTCCCAGGTTTCTCTATTTGTTTGTATTGGTGGACCTATGGGTCCTACTATTTCTTGGCCCTTGAAAGAAGTTCTGCAAATCATAGAGCTATTTGAGAGAGACCACACCCTTTGGGATGGGGTTTCCTTTCTTTCCCTCAGCTGCAGTTTTCAGGGGCTGCTTGTGCTTACCTTCATCAGTCGTTATGATCCAAAATGAATCTTGAATAAAAACCTCTAAGTCTAAGTCTTCAATTTTATTTAAAATGGGAAAATATGTTTCAAAGTCCCTTAAATAATTATCGCATCACAACCTTTTATCGCATTAGAGAAATATATGTTTAAACCATGAAAAACAAAGCTAAACAAAGAATGAAGTCTCGTTGCACCACAACCGTCAGATCGGCCAAATGAATGGACCTAATTGAATTGTCGATATCGCATCAGAGTAGGCTAGTGGAGTGTATTGGAGGTAGCCTTATGGGAATTGCGATCATGATCCAACGACTTAACGTGGACCATTGATCGAGCGTGTAGATCAATGACAGAGATAACATTTATCACATCGCAAATTCCAAAGAGGAGGACTTAACCCGCAGGCCTGAAGACTACGTGATATGCACAAACTTGAAGGAGCTATGAAATAAAACAAAGGGAAATGACCCGAAGACTATGCGATATGCTCGGACTTGAAGGAGTTATGAAATAAAACAACGGAGGATTTGAGTTCTGGTAAGTGGTGTTTTGGGTGGACTTCAGGTGGTAAGCAGTATTGGAGAGGCTCCACTCGATCCCATACATTGACTGACACATAGCACACAGCAAGGAGCGAGAAAACTGCTTTTCAAGCGGGTGATCTCCGCGCAAGTAAGCCATATGAAATGCACATCAGCCTTCATATTAAGTGGTCGCAGATCAACGATGCAGAATGCACGAGCAGGTTGGATGATTGAGATGGATGTGAACTATTAGATGAGAACAGATCTACGGTGTGGTATGCCAAAGAACCGATAACGAACGAGGCATAATAGTCGTCTGATTCCTCTATTTTAGAGTTTTTCCTGTGTATTTCTCAATGTAAACAAAGAAACAATTCTTTGGGATTTTTCACCGCACTAGTCTTTCTGTTTGAAAACAGGTGGCCACCATACCTTAAGTGTTTTACAATGATTGTTTAACACTCGACAGGGAGTTCAACGGACAACAACCTAGAGCTAGAAAGCCCAATAATGTAGATGAACGGATAGAGCCGAGAGGCTTAAAAGCAACTCTATGGTAGACAAAGAGGGGACGGAGAAGAGAGCAAGAGAAAATAGAAGACATAGAGTAAGAGGGAGAGTCTGTGCACCCATTTAGACTCGAGGATTTCGAGTAAATCCATGTTGTTTTTTCACTGTTGTGTTCATACTCTATTCAATCTTACACTTGTAATATTCTTCTCTTAAAGACATAATATAGAGTTCTACACTAAAAGCTAGACCAGGAGATGTAGCTAGGAAGTTGTGTCGATGTGTGTGTTTATTATGTTTTATTGTTGTTCATTGTCTATATTATTCATAATATTTTCGATCCGTTGCACTAAATAATATAGGCATTCCTACACATGAGTCTGTAATACCTTAATATTGATTTAAGATCTCATTTTCAGATCACGTTATTTCATTGAAAGCATCAACATTGTTTGCAGGGTCCAGTATCACTTTGAGTGTGACCACATTGAGGCTGATGGTCCTTTGTAAGCCCAACATGAGTGCTTTGTACTCAACAATGTTGTTTGTGCACTTGAACTTCAAGCATCTTGAAATCATGCATTTTTTGTTGTTTTGGGCGACTGAGATATACCCGGTCCATGATTTGTCATGTGTCTTTGATATGTCAAAATCCATGGCCCACATCTTGTCTGTATAGAAACTGTTTGCCATGCTAGTATTGTTTTTAATACTGCTACTATTGGTACGATGCATTGTACAAGTTTCATTACCATTAGTTGGGCAAGGAAGGTGTCCCAACTGCGTGTCTGGTGGGGTTGGAGCTGGTCGTGCAGGATAACACCCCAATGTTGTTTCTAGGAGGAAGTTGTCACATGAGTTCTGCGAAGTCCAACGGTTCATTCTCACTATTAAGGGGGGTAACATTGTGCTTCATATACCTCTCGAACAATACCTAGATTTGGTTGCATTTTCCCTTGTATAGAAGCCACATGTGGGACTAGTCTGTAGAAAAATATCCATCTAGCTTGTTGGACCAGTCTCTACTAAGTAATGGATTGTATGCTTTCGGTATGTCCACAACAACTATGTTGATGCATTGGTGGACTCGATTGTCATGAGATAGTCAGATGATCACGTCTCACAGTTCACCAATGGATGGTACTGATGTTCAATCGAGTTGGATGATTTGCATGGATGTCTCGCTCCATTGTGCATTGATCTTTATCGCAATAGAGAGTGGCATGACGTTGGTAGTCGTGCCAGAATCAACCAAGTAGTTGTGAACATTGTGTTAAAATTTCAAATGATAGAAGGAATGGAGGGAAACCTGAGTTTTCTTCTTCCATACAAAGTGTGTTGAGCACATTGGAAAGTGATCTGGGAGGTGCGTTTACTCCCTTGCTGGTATAGGTTGCGTTGTCTATTGATGGTTGTCCCAATACACATAGCAGGATGTCTCGCTAACTCTAGATCTTAGCTAACTCAAACAAATTGATGTTTGCCCAATTTTTCTTCATGTCATCAATAATTTTGTAATCCAAAGGTGGTAAACTCACTGAGGTATCCGGGGTAGAACAAATGTTCGTGTTGTTTGGTAGAGTTTTTTGTATCTTGCTGCTCATGGATGTACTCTTGTTTGTCTTTATCTTCCCAGACTTGTTTTGTGTTTTCTGCTTCAGGGAAACTAGTGGATCACCCTTCCTCATCAGTAGTCTCATCTTTTCTTATGCTTCCCCAAGTGTAAGGGGAGCCCCTTCACTCCTGAGATTGTATCAGTCACTTTTCTTTTGGGGGTTGTTTCTCAATGTTCATCTTTGACATTGCTTGCGAGCACAAATACATGTTCACCACATGCCCAAAACTTGATGGTTCATCAGGTGCAACCTCTTCATCATCATCAGTATCTTCTAACTACTCCTGCATATCTTTTTCTGCATTGAGTGTATGACTACATACATAGCTTTCAACTCGCTTCCAATCTGAACAAGATTTCTTGGGGTGATGTTCTTCTTATAACGAACAAAACTTGGGATCTACACACTTTTTGACCTGGAACACAGATTTTTGTGCAGTTTTGGGAGTGAACCGGTTTCTTCCTAATGAGTTGCTTTCCTGTTTCTGCCTGGGTAGATGACTGCTTTTAGATGTGTCTATTTTCTTTTGTTTGAGCTCGGACACTTCCGTATTCAAGTTCTTGACGAGGCGAGTGAGGGTTTCAATATCATTTGTTTCATTGTCTCTACCCTTTCTCGCCATCGTTTTGGACTTCCTGCTCACATCTTTGGAGTCTTTTGTTAGTTCATCATCCTTGATGACTCCAATCGCATGTAGGTCTTCCTCAACAATAGCCTCTTCACATCTTTGCAAGAGTGTTGGTTTCATAGCTTGCTTGACGAACTACACAATGCTGGTCAGTAGTGTGGACGTGTAGTAATCCATAGTGATGGGCTCATGAGGTTTAGTGTTCACTGCAA
Source organism: Pinus taeda (assembly GCA_000404065.3). Classification (NCBI taxonomy): domain Eukaryota; kingdom Viridiplantae; phylum Streptophyta; class Pinopsida; order Pinales; family Pinaceae; genus Pinus; species Pinus taeda. The sequence goes on along the minus strand of APFE030055979.1, from coordinate 95,657 downwards.
ACTTGTTCAATATGCATGTAAACCTCTAATTGAAGTCTTTTACTTTTTATTTTCCCTCCATCTTCATGCTTCCCAATTCTTTGAGTAGCATGGTTGGGGTCTTGTCATCAGCAAATTTTTCAAGGAACATGCGTTTGAATACACCCCATATCTGTATAGAGTTTGGTGGAAGGCTATGATACCATGCAGTTGTGCAACCGTCCAAGGTACATGGAAATAATATGCATGCCACATCATCATACTATGTCTCAAGGGTCTGAAGTTGCAAGTAGAAGTTGTCCAAGTGATCTTCTGCCTTCACCGTGATGTCAGGGTTGAACTTGATGTTCATTCTCTTTGCTCACTTCGACATCTTGTGCAAAATAGTCGGCAGAGACAACGATCCCTGAGTCATCCATTCCAAATTTGGGGTAGCCATCTCTTCTTCTTCTTCGTCCTCTTCCTCTCTTTTAGAATCTGACGGTTCCAGCTCTAAGTCCATTTGTACATCTCCACCTCCGCCTCCTCTGCTGCGTTCCCCTCTGCCTCCTGTACTGAAGTCTGATCCTAAGATCATAATAGTGTCCTGTTCACCTTGCCAAAAGATCAGAGGCTCCTCTCTGTCTTTAATAGCTTCTGCCAAACCTTCAAGTGTGGCAAGGACTTCTTCTTCCACTGACGATAAAACAACTCCTGTAGGAGTGGCTTTTTCCTTTCTTGATGCATATGGAAGATGTTGTATGCCTGGGATCAAACCGACTAGTTTCATGAACTAGCGAATGATGGGATGGACAGAGTGAAGGTGATGATACAGAATCTCATGTTTAGTCCTGGGAGGTGAGGAGTAACCAACTGTAGAGTCGTGCATAGGTGAGAAGGAGTGCAAGTTACTGCCTTGACCAGATGGTTGATGACTGAGTGTGAGAGGATGTTCAGCCATATACAACTCGCTTCCCTCCTTCTAGCGCCAAAAATGTTGATGATGTCGGGCCTACCAACATTCAGGGGACCACCCTAGTATGAATTCCCAACTAGACCTCACATCATTTAGTGTGGGAGTCTCATCTGGTATGATGGCCCGGTTGTCATTATCTCAAAGATTTGCCTCACCTCTTGCTTTTCAGCACAGGCGAGTGGTTTTCTTTGTCTTTGAGAAGTGAGGTTCATTTTCTTGGTGATTTTAAGTGTTACTTGTGTCAATGGTTCTTTCATTGTAGAGGGAGAGGGTGACATTGAGTCCCAAGTCAATTGGGAGTAAGTCCCAACTTTGCTAGGAACACACAACACAAAAGGACGTGCACAGATTTCAGAGGAACAGTCCACATGGATGCGGCAGTCACAACACACAAGAGAAGATAACATGTGCAACACTCAGTGGATGAGTCCGTGCGAGTGTGATGGTTGTTACAATAAGTCTTATGTGAAAGGTCTATCTGATGTCTGGGAATGTAGCCACCACGGGCGAGACAATGTTAATAGTAGATACAACACATTTTCATTAATATGTTATGTATTACAACAAGTGAAATAGTTCCAGTGTGAAAAACAGGTTAAAGCAACATGCATCACAAATGTTCAAGATTAGTCTTACAACAATTATAATACATGTGTGAAAACTTGTTGGCTTATCAGTAAGCTTCTGAATTAAGTGAAAGTTCCAAGACACATCGTTACACCATACATCACTAACCCTCTGGGCGGGGTGTTGGAACCACTACTTACTCCTCAAAGAAAAGATTATAGACTCTTTTGGCTATGTGGGAGGAGCTGAGGTGAAAATTCCTTTGCATGTACAAATGAGGGGGTATTTATAGCCAAAGGTGAAACTAACCCTTGTGGTTGTTCGAATACCCTCATGATTGTTTGACTTCCATGACTTTTCGACTTTACATGACTCTTTGTACAACAAGTGGATCTCTTAGACTTCCATGTTACCTTACAATGATAGATAGTATGGTCCACACTAGAGATGTGGAAGACATGACTCATGACATGAATTTACATGACAATGATGATACATTCATCCTGCTACTAGTGTGCATGTCGAGCTGTAGCGCTACTGGATGATAGATGTCTTCATGGTGTGTCACGGCTCTTGATGGTGGAGTCTTTGATGATTGTTGGTTCGCTTGATATTTCTTTTGGACGCTACTCATTGCTTGTATGTTGGAAGGCTTTATAGGTTCATCTATTGGAAAAAGGTGCGTGTTCATTTGTTCATCCATCCATGACCACATATTGCATGTTTGGTCATCCTTCCATCTTTGAACACGTCTTTGCATTATCATCTTTTCAAGAGCACATCTATTTGCATGCATCATTTGTTCATTTGTTGGTGAAACTGTCCTCCTGCATGTGCTCCCTTCGTTCATCCCTTTCATTGTCGTGCCATGTTAGTTTGTGTACTTGTTCTTACAGTCACTCATGATGAGATGACATCAAATCCAAAAAACTCCTAGTCTATCATGATACATGATCATTTCAGATGTAGGTGACTGGGAGAGGCAACAAGTTTGTGAGGCAAGATGCAGGCTCCGAGCATTGCAGATAAAAACTATGCAAGAGTCACTAGGTGATGAATATGGGAAATCCGGATCGACAGTGACTTTCTACGAGTTCTGGCTCAAGTGGAGGAAAAAACTATGTAGTTTTTTAGGGGAACCGTTCGGGCTGCAGGAAGGCTGAGCAGGAAAAATCTACGCATTTTCCGGAACGAGCGGGCAACAGGGCTTGGAAGCAAAAACAACACAATTTTTTGGAGGAAGGGGACGGAGCTTGGTAAACAAAACTGCTCAATTACTAAAGGGAACTGGCAGTTGACTGTTGGGTCACTAGCAGTAGAAACTACGCAATTCCTGAGGGGAACTGGCAATCAACTTCCGAGTGCTTGGCAGCAAAAACTATGCAGTTCCTGGAGGGAACTAGTAGTCTATTGCTGGGAGCTGCTAACGAGAAAAATTATGCTGATGCTAGGAGGCCAGCCTGTAGATCACCTCTATGAAATCTATGGGGTGAGTGGATTGTTGGGCAGCAGAGGGTCTGCTCAAGAAAACTGCACAATTTTCTGGGGGAGCAGTCGGTTGACTATCAGGAGGGTTGGCTAGAAAAATTGCGTAATTTTCTAAGGGAGACAAAGATGGGCACTGGGTGTCTATCTAATATGTCTGCGCAATTTTCTTAGTCAGCAAAGTGGTCAATGCTTGCAGCCTCTGCGTAACTTTTTAGGGGAGTCGGTCCTGGGGTGGTTGTCAGGTCAAACTCTTTAGTTGACCAACATGGAGACTGATTTATTTTCTTGCAAGCAACATAACTTGAAATGACTTGCTTGGTGCTCTTGCGTTGTTCTAGGTGACAGTTGATCGATTCGATGGTGAGGTGATGGTCTGGCTATCAAAGGGGAGTCTGGTGATCAAAACTTCAACAAAAATGACTAAGTGTGTGAACGAGTGAAAGATGCATATGTGATCCTACAAGCACACACTTTGTAAGGTCCCACCTTACCAACCATCAATATTATACTAAGGCTGACTTAAAATGTGATTTAAGTTTAAGTTTTTAAGACGTAAAAGTTAATGCAAGGTTATATATCTATATTTTTATTTTTATTTGTATTTGTATTCTTTACACTACATACTAATTTCTAATAACTAAATAACCCATGGTAATATTAAACTTCTCATTAAGGCTACAACGTCATGGTTCCTTAAGATCCAAAACTTACAACCATAAGTCTTAAAATCACATTTAAATGATAGAGCCTTTAGTGGATAAATAATATCAATATTTACAAACCAAAATTTTCCAATAAGCTAATTGTTCATTCTATTGCAATTAAGAGTTTTTAAGAGTGACTAATTTGATTTTGTTCTAGATAATATGCATATGAATTCTTTGGTAAAACAAAGGGAAGAAAAACAAGATAATTCAACTTCTAAAGGAGTGGTTTCCAATTATTATGAATTCATATGTGAGCTAACAATTACAACATTTTACCTAACCAATTTGCCTTCCATGGATTTTTAATTCAATGGAATCATCATGCTTATTCTTTGAGATATTTCTAGACACACCTTGGTTGCAAATCCTAAATTTACTTAGTCATTTTTATACACAATTCATAGAAGTAATTAGCTACAACAATTGAAGCATTATGTCATTAGTTTGCAAGCATGAAATGTATAGCCATTGAGGCATTTTGTCAAACACTGACAACCATAACCCTTAAGGTGATTTCACCAAATTAACTAACATGAATCTAAGATTACAAAATTTCTTTTTCTTTGTCAATAATGCCAAGAAGTGAACCTAATGCATAAGTAGAATTGTCATCCATCTTGATTGCTGCATATACAAAAATTTAGGCACATAATCACTATAAATATTTAAGAATTTTTACAAATAACTAGCAACAATGTAGCTACAGCCATTGGGAATTTTGAACAATGGTTAGCAGTCACAAAACAAGCTACTAGCTATTAAACTATCAAACAAGTAGTCACAAGTTTATTAAACTATCAATGTATTAACCATTGATACTTTAAAATAATAATTCAAAGTTTATATAACAAACTAGTTTCATAAAAAGATATTACTAGGTAAATCACATCTACCAAAAAAAAGAAGCAAGACAAACCACCAAGCACAACAACAAATCTGTAAAATATAGAAGATTACAGAACCAGATTTTGAAACTTTATTTTTTGAAATAAAATTTGGGGCGACATGGTCATAAGGTATAGATACCCCCTGATGTTAAAATAAATCGAAATAGAATGCCCATAAATGTGATTATTTAAAACCACAACAAAAAAAAATTCATACTATCTCATTTATCCCTTTTGTCAAACATATACTATGCAAACTTATCTACAACTGTAAAAAGAGAAGGAAAAAACCAAATTTATGCTATTAACATGTTTTCATAAAACTCATGGCAGACTAAATGCTTCAGCCATTAAGACATGATGTAAATCAACTTGCAATGAAATTGTACAAAAAAAAAACTTACATAAAATAAACTACAGTTATTGAAAAATTCCTTCAACATTTAGTGTGTAGCATTTGATATACATCTAAGTTTCAGCCAACAACCAAATAAGCAAAACCAAGTAATGAACTACAAAAGAAGCACAATATAATGTTGTCAACATACCTGGCAGTGAATTTACACAACTCAAAAAATGGGAGTATTCTCTAGCTCCAATGACAGTATGCTCCAGCTCCAATATCCTTACCAACTCATTGTGAACCACCCGGTTTTCCTCCCAACCATATCCAGGAAGAAATTCTCCCCTTGGAACCCCCGAGCTGCAAAAGCTCACAAGCAGTACCAAAAGACAACAATAGAGATATTTTCAAGGCAAACTAAGGAAGCAAATTTTCACTTCCTCTCAATACCACTCATGGCCAACCTCAATAGCTAGAGATCTTAGGATTTTAACAATAATTTTAGATTTATTATGGAAGCAATTGGCTAGTCTCCATATCTCTCCCTCTCACTATTTTCCTCAAGTCTCTTCCACTCTTGGCCTCATAATTCCCAAGTGAGAATACATGAGACTCATATATAGGAGGAGCAACCAATTCTTGTCATAAAGGAGGAGTAATGTGCATGCATTGGATTCCATTTAGAGGAGTGTAACTTATTCCATTAAGGAGAGGTATGCATGCATTGATTAAGGAGAGTGTAATATATGCATTAAAGAGAGCGTAAGAGGAATATTTTATGACATATTTTAATGAGTGATTTGGAATATGCCATTCTTTGATGAGTGCATAAAATAGAATACAATGAATTATTTTAAAGAGAGAGAGAGGGAGTTACATAGAGCCATGAGAGTCATGAAGGAGATGTGTGAATTGATTGAGGAGATAAAATTGACTCGTAATTCATTTTTAATAATAATATCAGTCTCGTAAAAGATAATAATAATATTAATAATATTGAGGATTCAATCAATATTGAACTATTAGGATTGGTTAATGATAAGTTAATTCGTTTTTCTTCAACTCCGCTTGATTACCAATTTATTTAAAGTGATTAACTATTTTTGGAAAGTCATGCTTGAGATGCCGGACATTGCTTTCTACTTTTAGAAAGTCATTCCAGAATTGTGAGAATGAAATTTTGTTTAAGGAAATTCATCCATGAGTGGTATTTTTATTCTGGAGAATAGGGATTCCGCACCCCTATTTCATGCATCTCCGTGCCTTAGTATATTGAGGACTTTGCGCCCTAATCTACTCCAAATATCTAAGATTCCACAAATTGATCTTTTTAAATATTTAGGACTCCACACCCTAAATATACAAGACTCCATGTCTTTATCTTTCTTTGATTTAGGACTCCACGCCTTGATTTCCATGCCATCTCATCTACTGTGCTTTGAAAATTTGTGTTTCTCCTTATGGTACTGATTGTGAGCTTTTACCCATTTGATGGTTCGCTGGTAAGGCCTTGTTCAAAGACCTACATACATTACAATCTTATAGATTAAAGGAATCAAATGAATTTCATAATGAAATTAAATTAATCACATTTTACCCAAAATGGTGCATGGCTTCCACAGGCATTTTGGTTTTGAAGAAATGACTTCCACAGTCATTCATAATTGAACATCCTTGTTGGAAAATGACCAAGTACCCTACCACATCCTGCTTAGTACAATATTAGATATATATAATCACACAAATCATGTATCATCCATAAATCATAATTAACCATCTATTCCGCAAAACCATGAGAATACATGGGTATATGTGTCTCAATATTAGATCACCATCCATGTCATACACCTGCTTCATAAATCAAATACAAATAGAAAAACATATGTATAACATTTTACTTAATCAAAACCATCTAATACAGATAATCAATGATGCCACATATAAGAGGAAATATAACTATATAAAACATTGTTCCTCAATCTAGTGATCAATCTGTCATACATAAACTTAAAAGGAAATATAACTACATATGTAAAACACTATTCCTCAATCAAGTGATCAACCTATCATATATATATAACCCTTGATAGGAGTGACAAAACTATACTAGAAAAACAGGACACTACAGACTCCCCCTCTTGGAGTAAACTTGGCCCGAAGTTTAACTAAACAAAAAAGGAAACTCAAGATGCATAGAAGATGCATCTTCCCAAGTGGCGGAACTAGGACTTCTGGGTCCCATTGGACCTTTACTTGGTCCACCATGCGACGTCTAAGCTGTCGAGTGTGATGGTCCAAAATGCAAATAGGCTCTGCCTTAAGAGCTCTTTCGTCTGTTACCTGTAATTGATGCCAATCTAAAATGTGAGAAGGATCATGAACATACTTACGTAGTACCGAAATATGAAATACATCATGCATATGATGAAAAACTGGTGGTAAAGCAAGATGATATGCCACAGGTCCAACCCTTTCGATGATCTCAAATGGCCCAACAAATTGAGGAGAGAGCTTAGATCCTTTCCTAAACCTAATAGAGATTTTATGAGGTTTTACTCGAAGAAAAACAAATTCCCCTTCTTTAAAACTACGATCCACTCTATTCATATCAACATATCTCTTCTGTCTATCATGTTCCTGCTTTAATCTTTTCCTTATACGACACACTTGTTCTTCCATTTATTGAAGAATTTCATGACCTACTGAGATTTTGTCCTCTAATCTATCCCAACTTAAAGGTGTTCTGCATGGTCTTCCATACAATAACTCATAAGGTTCCATACCAAAGGAGTGGTGATAATTGTTATTATAAGAAAACTCCACTAGAGGAAGATGATCTTCCCACTTAGATTGTTGATCCATTACGTACATTCTAAGCATGTCCTTTGACACTTGATTTACTCTTTCAGTTTGGCCATCAGTCTCTCAATGATAAGTTGTACTGAAATTTAATTGTGTCTGAAGGGCTCCCTAGAAACTAGTCCAAAATCTTCCTGTAAATATAGAGGCCCTATCTGATATGATTTTCTTAGGAAAACCATGAAGTCTGACCACCTCCTTGATAAATACTTGTGCTATTTCAGATGCTTTTTAATTATCTAAATGGGCACTCTTAGTAAGTTTATCTACCACCACCAAAATGGAGTTATGCCTTTTGATTGTTTCAGGTAATTCAACAATAAGGTTCATAGATATATCTTCCCATTTGGACTCAGGAATGTTATGTGGCTGCAACAATCCTGCTGGATGACCATGTTCTGCTTTAACTAGCTGACATTCCAAACATTTTGCCACAAAATTTGCTACATCCTTCTTCATGCCTCCCCAAAAGAAATTTTTCTTTAAATCAACATACATCTTCTAGACTCCTGGGTGAGCAATATATCTTGCATGGTGAGCTTCTTTCAAAATGAACTCATGAAGCCCATCTTGATCTAGAACTACAATATTTTGCATGAATCTCACCATATCGTTGTCATCACAAGAATACCCTTCTACCTTGTTTCTCTTAGCCCCCTCCCCAGAAAGAGAAACTTTAACTTCCTTGCATCATTCATCTACATCTTGTGCCCTCAAGATGTGCTCTCGTAAATCAATCTTCAATGGAATTACTAAAAATATTCATGGTCTTTGACTAAATGCATCGGCTACTTTGTTCAATGTACCCTTGATGTAAGTTATGTCAAAATCATATTCACTTAGGAGTTTTGACCACCTTCTTTGCCTAGCATTTAGATCACTTTGAGTAAATATATGTTGCAAATCTTTGTAATCTATTTTCAATTCAAATTTCTTTCCCACCAGATAATGTCACCAAAGTCACAAGGCATGAACTATAATTGCTAGTTCTAGATCATGGGTTGCATAAATTTTCCTCATGCGTCCTTAACTTCCTATAGGCATATGCAATCACCCCACCATCTTGTGATAATACCGCACCCAATCCATCTTTTGATGCATTGGTACATACTATGAATGGTCTATCCATATCCGGAACCTTAAGTATCAGAGCTGTAGTCAAACATTGTTTGAGCTTGGAAAATACTTGCTCACACTCATTTGTCCAATTAAATTGTACTCCCTTCCTAAGCAATGAAGTGATAAGGCTAGCTATTTTTGAAAACTACTCCACAAAGCTCCGATAGTAACCTGCCATACCCATGAAGCTACGCACTTCATGCACATTAGAGGGTGTTGGCCATTTTGAAATTGCATTGATCTTTGTTGAGTCAACAACAATGCCTTTAGTGGAGATAATGTGTCCAAGATAATGGATTTTTGATTGGAAAAAAGAACATTTGGAAATTTTTACATAAAGTTTATTTTCTCTTAAGCATTGTAACACCAATCTCAAGTGTTGCTCATGCTCTTCTGGGGATTTTGAATAGATTAGAATGTCATCGAGGAACATTTGTACAAATTTGTCCAAGTAATTCCTAGATAGACCATTCATCAGACTCATAAACACTCCTGGGGCATTAGATAACCCAAAAGGAACAACTACGAACTCATAATGACCAAAACAAGTTCAAAAAGCAGTTTTGGAAATATCCTCTTCTTTAACTCTGAGTTGATGATATCTAGATCAAAGATTGATCTTGGAGAATACATTGGCTCCCTTCATTTGATCAAATAGATCATCAATGTGAGGCAAAGGATATTGATTTCTAATAGTTACTTGATTCAATTTCCTGTAGTCAATACAGAGCCAAAGGGATCCATCCTTCTTCTTTACAAATATCACTGGATCTCCCCAAGGTGAAACACTAGGTCTAATCATACCCCTGTCCAATAACCCTTGAAGTTGCACTTGCAACTCACGAAGTTCAAAAATAGACATTCGGTAGGGAGATTTGGATATAGATTCGGTACCAGGCTTTAGCTCTATGGAAAAGTCAATCCCCCGTTTTGGAGGTAAACCAGGCAACTCCTCTCAAAAGACATTGGAGAATTCTGAAAGGAAAGGATATTATTCAAAGGATGAAAGCTCTCCCTCATTTAAAGTCATTACAACATACGTTTGACATATTTTCCTAAGACTTCTCTTCATCTGCAAGAATGAGATAAGTCTTAAAGGAATAGGTTTCCTTTCCCCATGGATAAGCATAGATTGGCCCTCATCACTCAAAAAATGAAGTGTTTTGCTTTGAAAACTAAGCACAACCCAATGGGCTTCAAGCTAGTCCATCCCAATTATCACATCATAATGACCAAGTGGCGTCACATAAAGATTCACATTTGTGACACACGCTCCCAAGTCTAAAGGGCACTCTTGCACTAAGCATTCAACCTTTTGAGATCGCCCTGAGGCCATCTGAACTTGATCAAAATCATTTTGCTTTATCGCCACCAATTTACATTTCAATAAAGAATTAGGAGAAATAAAACTTTTAGTTGCGTTAGGATCAATAAAAATAGTAACAACCATACCATTTGTCTTACATGATGCTTCAAGCACTGTAGGCTGATGCTCGACCTGACAATTTTGCACAACTGCATGAATCCTATGGGCTCTGCCCATATCTCTAATAGTGGATTGTTCCTACTCTGATTGTGCTTCATTCTTCTTTTCAAGGAAATCTCGCTCATAATGAGGTCCTCCACAAGTCCAACATCCATTAGTGGGAGCAGTTTTCATAAATTTGACCCTTTTATTAGGTGATTCTTGAGTGTGAGCATTACTTTGTTGAAGATGTTGCCTTGGGTTATTTCTTTGGTTCTTAAAAGTATGATTCTTTTGAAATCCTTGGTGATGTGAACCATCTAACTTATGTCTTACATATTGGCCTCCCCTTCGAGGAGGTTTCCCATGGAATGATAGATTTGGGGTTTTAGCCCCCCCTTTGTTCCCCAATAATTCTTCCTTGGCTATAATTGCTTGTTGCACTACCTCATGCAACGTAGTAGGCCTCAAAATGCACATCTTTTCCTTTATAATAGGATTCAATCCATACAAAAACGTGTTTACCTTGAGGGCTTCAGTATTTAGATGAGTAGCATATCTAAGTAACTCCATGAAGCGTCCTTCATATTCAAGGATTGTCTCAGTTCCTTGCTTAAGATCATGGAACTCATTCAATTTCCTCTCCAAGTATTCAACAGAAAGGTGCTTTGCTTGAAATTCCTCTTCAAATCGTTCCTATGTCAAGGTAGACATGGAGTATCCCAATTGGGATTCTGAGTTCCTCCACCATAATAGTGCATTGTTCTTAAGTTGGTATATAGACAACTTTGCCTTTTGGTTGCTAGAATAATTCTGCAACTCAAAACATAGGCGCGTGTTCTCCAACCAAGCCTCCGGTACCTCCCCTTCTGTAGTACCCTTAAAGATAGGAAACTTAACTTTTTCCAACTCTCTATGTACATCTGCATCAAATGGTATCTCTTTCCCCTCTAATTCAGATGAAGAACCAAGCACTGAAGGATTTCCCCCAACCCTACTAATCAAGACTTCAATCATCTTTTGGAAAGATAACATCATATCCCTTACTTCCTTGATGGATATTTGCTCAGATTATTTGTCTTGGGTAGGTGGAGATGAGACTTCCTTCCTCCTCCTTGATGTTTTCTCCATGATTACTAAACCTGGCCAAGGAAAAATTTAGGTAAGTAAATAAATATTAGCATGCAAGCCCTAGGTCACAGAGTTTTAACTTGGCTCTGATACCATATGTAAGGTCCCACCTTACCAACCATGAGTATTATACTAAGGCTGACTTAAAATGCGATTTAAGTTTAAGTTTTTAAGACGTAAAAGTTAATGTACGGTTATATATCTATATTTTTTTTTTATTGGTATTATTTACACTACATACTAATTTCTAATAACTAACTAACCCATGGTAATATTAAACTTCTCATTAAGGCTACAGGGTCATGGTTCCTCAAGATCCAAATCTTACAACCATAAGTCTTAAAATCACATTAAAATGATAGAGCCTTTAGTGGGATAAATAATATCAATATTTAAAAACCACAATTTCCAATAAGCTAATTGTTCATTCTATTGCAATTAGAGTGTTTAAGAGTGACTAATTTGATTTTTTTCTAGATAATATGCCTATGAATTCTTTGGTAAAACAAAGGGAAGAAAAACAAGATAATTCAACTTCTAAAGGAGTGGTTTCAAATTATTATGAATTCATATGTGAGCTAACAATTACAAAATTTCACCTAACCAATTTGTCTTCCATGGATTTTTAATTTAATGGAATCATCATGCTTATTCTTTGAGATATTTCCAGAAAAACCTTTGTTGCAAATCCTAAATTTAATTAGTCATTTTTTTAGACAATTCATAGATGTAATTAGCCACAACCATTGAAGCATTATGTCAAACAGTTTGCAAGCATGAAATTTACAACCATTGAGGCATTTTTTCAAACACTGACAACCATAACCCTTAAGGCGATTTCACCAAAATTAACTAACATGAATCTAAGATTACATAATTCCTTTTTATTTCTCAGTAATGCCAAGAAGTGAACCTAATACATAAGTAGAACTGTCATCCATCTTGATTGTTGCATATACAAAAATTGAGGCACATAATGACTATAAATATTTAAGATTTTTTACAAATAGCTCACAACAATGTAGCTACAGCCATTGGGAATTTTGAACAATGGTTAGCAGTCACAAAACAAGCTGCTAGCTATTAAACTATCCAACAAGCAGTTACAAGTTTATTAAACTATCAATGTATTAATCATTGATACTTTAAAATAATAATTCAAACTTTATATAATAGATTGGTTTCATAAAAAGAGATTACCAAGTAAATCACAACTACAAAAAAAAAAGGCAGCAAGACAAACCACTAAGCAGCAACAACAAATCTGTAAATATGGAAGATTACAGAACTGGATTCTAAAACTCTGTTTTTTGAAATAAAAGTCGGGACGACAAGGTAATACAGTACAGATACCCCCTGATGTTAAAATAAATCGAAACAAAAACGCCCAGAAATGTGATTATTTAAAACCACAACAAAAATCAAATTCATACTATCTCATTTATCCCTTTTGTCAAACATATACTGTGCAAACTTATCTACAACTGTAAAAAGAGAAGGAAAAAAACCAAATTTATGCTATTAACATGTTTTCATAAAACTCATGGTAGCCTGAATGCTTCAGCCATTAAGACATGATGTAAATCAGCTTGCAATGAAATTGTACAAAAAAAAAACTTACATAAAATAAATTACAATTATTGCAAAATTCCTTCAACATTTAGTGTGCAGCATTTGATATACATCTAAGTTTCAGTCAACAACCAAATAAGCAAAACCATGTAATGAACTACAAAAAGAATTACAATATAATGTTGTCAACATACCTGGCAATGAATTTATACATCTCAAAAAATGGGAGTATGCTCCAGCTCCAATATCCTTACCAACTCATTATGAACCACTTGTTTTTCCTCCCAACCATATCCAGGAAGAACTTCTCCCCCTAGAACCCTCGAGCTGCAAAAGCTCACAAGCAGTACCAAAAGACAATAGTAGAGAGATTTGCAAAGCAAATTAAGGAAGCAAATTTTCACTTCCTCTCAATACCACTCATGGCCAACCTCAATAGCTAGAGATCTTAGGATTTAAACAATAATTTCATATTTATTATGGAAGCAATTGGCTACTCTCCATATCTCTCCCTCTCACTATTTTCCTCAAGTCTCTTCCACTCATGGCTTCATAATCCCCAAGTGAGAATACATGAGACTCATATATAGGAGGAGTAACCAATTCTTGTCATAAAGGAGGAGTAATGTGCATGCATTGGATTCCATTTAGAGGAGTGTAACTTATTCCATTAAGGAGAGTGTAATATATGCATTAAAGAGAGCGTAAGAGGAATATTTTATGACATATTTTTAATGAGTGAAAAGGAATAAGCCATTCTTTGATGAGTGCATCGAATAGAGTATAATGAATTATTTAAGAGAGAGAGAGAGAGTGTGTGAGTTACATAGAGCCATGAGAGTCATGAAGGAGATGTGTGAATTGATTGAGGAGATAAAATTGACTAGTAATTCATTTTTAATAATAATATCATAGTCTCGTAAAAGATAATGATAATATTAATAATATTGAGGATTCAATCAAGATTGAACTATTAGGATTGATTAATGATAATTTAATTCATTTTTCTTCAACACCTCTTGATTACCATTTTATTTAAAGTGATTTACTATTTTTGGAAACTCGTACTTGAGATGTTGGACATGACTTTCTATTTTTAGAAATTCATTCCAGAATTGTGAGAATGAAATTTTATTTAAGGAAATTCATCCATGAGTGGTATTTTTATTCTGGAGAATAGGGATTCCGCACCCCTATTTCATGCATCTCTGTGCCTTAGTAGATTGAGGGCTCCCCGCCCTGATCTACTCCAAAGATCTAAGATTCCACAACTTGATCTTTTTAAATATTCAGAACTCCACGCCCTAAATATACAAGACTCCACGTCTTTATCTTTCTTGGATTTAGGACTCCACGCCCTAATTCCCATGTCGTCTCATTTATTGTGCTTTGAAACTTTGTGTTTCTCCTTATGGTACTAATTGTGAGCTTTTACCCATTTGATGGTTCGCTAGTAAGGACTTGTTCAAATACCTACATACATTACAATCTCATAGATCAAAGGAATCAAATGAATTTCATAATGAAATTAACTTAATCACATTTTACCTAGAATGGTGGATGGCTTCCACAGTCATTTTGTTTTTGAAGAAATGACTTCCACAGTCATTCATAATTGAACATCCTTGTTGGAAAATGACCAAGTACCCTACCACATCTTGCTTAGTACAATATTAGACATATATAATCACACAAATCATGTATCATCCATAAATCATAATTAACCATCTATTCTGCATAACCATGAGAATACATGGGTATATGTGTCTCAATCTTGGATCACCATCCATGTCATACACATGCTTCATAAATCAGATACAAATAGAAAAACATATGTATAACATTTTACTTAACAAAAACCATCTAATACAGATAATAAATGATGCCACATATAAGAGGAGATATAACTATATAAAACATTGTTCCCCAATCCAGTGATCAATCTATCATACATAAACACAAAAGGAAATATAACTATGTATGTAAAACATTATTCCTCAATCAAGTGATCAACTTATATATATATATATATATATATATGAGAGAGAGAGAAGAGAGAGAGAGAGATATAGATATAGATATAGATAACCCTTGATAGCAGTGACAAAACTATATTAGAGAAATAGGACACTACACACTTGCATGACTCAAGGGAGTCGAGCTCCCATATTCATCTTAAATATGCTATTTATGTACATGGGTTGAAGAAGAAATTGATCTTTGTAGTTGTATTGGAGGATCGTAGCTATAATGTTGTTTTTAGTAAGCGGGGGGCATTTTTGAGACATGTAGTTATCAGGCAAGTGAAATATATTGGATTTCGAGTGAAGAATATCTACAAACTTGAGGTGCAATATTGCGCTACACTAAGCAGCAAGACAAGAGAAGTGCAAAGTCGAGATGTTGGATAACTCTAGCACAGGTGCATGGGACACTTACACCATGGAGCCATAAAAATCATGCAGCAAATTACCACCGGACTCTTGAAATGCACCCTTAACCAGCATGATGTCTGCAAGGGATGTACATTGGGAAAATATGTCAAATACACCTTCCAAGGCTGAGATAACATCACTGGAGAAATCTTGGAGTGAATCCACTCTGATGTATGTAGAACATTTTCTACAACCTTGACAGCAAAACACAGGCATTATGTGATTTTTGTTGAAGACTTTTCTAGAAAATGTTGGACCTTACTCATGTAGGAAAAGGATGAAAATTTCTCAAAATTTTTTGAATTCAAAGCATTGGTTGAAAAGGAGACTAGTCAGAAATTGAAATCCCTTAGGAGTGATAATGGAGGACAATATGTATCTAACACCGTCAAGGATTTTTGTGCCAAATAGGGTATTAGAAGAGAACTAATAGCACCCCATAACCCATAGAAAAATGGGGTGGATGAAAGGAAGAATAGAATCATAGTGGGAGTAGCAAGAGCCATGTTGCATAATCAAGGGATGTCATTACACCTATGGGCAGAAGCATGCAATACTGCATTTTATTTACAGAATAGGATTCCTCGCAAAATACTTGGCATGATCACACCGAAAGAAGCTTTCTCTAGGAGGAAACTAGATGTATCTTATTTCAAGATTTTGGAGCTACTTTGTATTGTCATGTCTCCAAGGATAGTAGGAAGAACCTTGTGCATAAATTTGAGATGGGAGTCTTTGTAGGATACATAGAGACACCACATAATTATCAGGTGTATTTTCCTTCACTCATGGTGACAATAGTGAGGAGAGATGTCAAATTTTATGAGGAAAAGGCTATGAGATGTTCTCTAGAGAGAGAGTTGAGTATCCCACTAGAGGAGGAGCCTCAGACAAAGCTTCAGGAGGTTTTGGAGCAACCACATATAGAGGATAAGATAGGATGCTGAGTGGAGGCACCCACTCAACCAGAATCTTCTAGAGAGGGGCAAAAGAGGACTTGAGAAATTGACAGATTGGTACAGGATGCACTAGAGCATGTGTAATCTCCTACATGTTAGCGCAGGAAGAGGAGGTCACTAGATAGGTACACTAGGTATATGGCTCTCATAACATAACTCATTGAGACATGACCTTCTTCATTTGAAGAAGCAGTTTCTCAACCATTGTGGGTTGATTCCATGGTGGAGGAGTATGACTCCATCATGAAGAACAATATATGGGAGGTGGTGTCAAGACTAGAGAACAAGTCAGTGGTTTGTTCCATATGGATTTACAAAGTGAAGCATGCAGCTGATGGGAGGATCAAGAAGTACAAGACCAAATTTTTGGCCAAAGGGTTCTCTCAAGTAGAGGGAGTGGGCTATGAGGAAGCATTTTCCCCAGTGGCAAGCTATTCCTTAATCAGATCCATTCTAGCATTGGTTGAGCAGATGGGGTGGAAGATCCACCAGATGGATGTGAAGACCGCATTTCTCAATGGTGTTATTAAGGAAGAAATTTACATAGAGAAACCAAAGGGATTTGATATATATGGCATGGACACACATGTATGTAGACTTAAGAGAGCCTTGTATGGTCTCAAGCAAGTTGTAACATCCCTAGTCAAAATTCCATGTAATAAAGTTAATAAAGGAAAAATAATAACCAAGGTCAGTGGAAACATATTCCAAGTTGAATATTGGGCAAGACATCCTAGTGTGGGTGTTAATTTGGTTTATTATCGCTAAGGAAATTGGAAATGGAAATGGAAAAGAATTTGGAAAGGCAAAGTGGAATTTATTGGCATTTTATTTATCAAAATAATGGAAGTTAGGAGAAAAGGAAGGTGAAAAGTCACAGGTTGCATATGAGAAGGAAAATAAAGGAAAATAACAACAAATTAATAAAATAGAGGCCTCATTAATAAAATGGATTTTGAGGATCATTTGGTACCTTTTGTTAGTTCAGTTTTGGAGCTCTCTCTCTATTCTCTCATACTCTTGGAAACTTAAAGTATTCTTGGAGAAATCTAGAATTGGAGGAAAGAAGGCAAAGGAGGGAAAAGAAAGCAAGAGGAAGAAAATATCAAGCAAGGAATAGCAGGATCAAACAGCTACATCGGTATTACTTGCAGGTATTGAGTTGCGTGTATGATTTCCTTGCTAGTTTTGGCATGCATGGTACATGAATGTGTGTTGTTGGTTCTCATGATGTCATTGGCATGGTTTTTTCCAAGTGTGACAGTGTTTTTCAATCTTGCCTTTCCATTTCCAAACAGCCATGGTGTGGTGGGTTCTCTTGTATTTGGTTGAGCTATATTTTTGGATGCACTCGAAGCTAAGTGGGGTGGTCTCAGTATTATTCACAAGGCCCAGGAATCCCGAGATGGGATACGCGGTAAAGCCTAGTTGTGAACACCTCGATTGAGCCTGGGAATCCCTTAATCGATGAATGGTAGGATACATGGTAAAGCTCAGAGATTAATACCCTTGATTGGGCCTAGGAATCCCTTGAATAGTAATAGCAGGATACATGGTAAAGCCCATAGAGTTTCAACCTTTGTTAATACCATAAAATCGTACACATGTTTGCACAATCCAGAAGATGCTAAAACTTGTCCAGCAGAATGCACAAGTGAATATTTTCCAGCTAAATACATCATGTAGTTTAAAAAAAATAATTTCTCCTAAGGTCCAAAGTTTATAAAGATTAAAAAATTGGGGTTGTCTCAGCTATTTTTTCGATAGCCACGTGCATGTGAAATATCCTTCAAAAGATGTGCAGTCAAAGAAATGGACGACTCAGTGATTCAGGACCACTCCACACACTTGGAGTCAATTCTCTGACATGACCTTAATCCAAGAAAACCGAATTTGAGTCACCTTGAAGATATGTATCCCTCAATGGAATCATCTTATAATACTCAATTGTCATTATCATGCATGAACCAAGAGAGGGAAGATGGATTCAAAAATTATATACAAACAAGCCATGGGAGAGCCAAAATATAAGACATTGTTATGTTGTCCAAATTGTTAACAGAGGAAACCACCATTCCATTGTTGAAGCCAAAGAAGGGGAGAGAACTAGCATGTTGGCCATATTGCTTCTGAGAAATCCATCTTCTTAGTGAGAAAAGAGTAATCCACAATTGGAGAGTCGTCATACTTCTTTTAGAGAGAGGAGAAACTTGTAAAGAGATTGAGGAAAAGAACCCCCCTTGTTGTGGATTGTTTAGCACCATAGCTCAAAGAATTATCATCAAGTGTCCAAGATTCATCTATTGTATTCAACGTCTACCAAAAACAGTCAATAAAGGGAGATTTTTCCATTATTTTGTTGACTTGTTTGCTCCATTGATTATTTTTTGTGTATCTACCTCTTTGTTTTAGTTTATGTTTATGTATGCATTTTTTCTACTATTTACAATGTTGTGTTTATCTAATTTTGTCCACTAACAACATCAATTATGCCTGTGATCCTTTGCAAGGAACAATCAACTGTTAAGGAGGTGTCTTTTGGTACACCATTACCACAAGAATGACGACCATATTTTTGTCTTTTCATTAATCTAAATAATGTGTTTGTAGGACCTTCTCTCTGCATAACCATTCTACAAGGTGCTAAACACCTCTCTAGAATTTTTGCAGGACCTTAGGGACTTGTTCTTAGCCTAGATAATTGAAATTTTCATTTTCTTTGCTTGCCCGTGCAGGTTTTTCTTTGGCAGATGTTGGGTTGTGTTATATTAGGTTGGGCAAACCTACCTATGCTTTTCGGTCTATGGTTTTGGACGTGATGGTTTCAGTCCATGCTATTGGATGCTTTAGCATGTATATATATGTATTGTAACATTGAAAGGAATATAATGAAAAATCAAGCTGGTAGTCCTAGTTTTTGGATCCAGGTGAAAATCTTTGTGTATATGTGTCTTATGCGTTATGCTCTCGCATTGTTTATTTTATGTGTTTTAGAATTCGTATGTAGGTAAATTTTGTACGGGGTTAAAACCTACATTTGGTATCAGAGTTGTTTTGGCTTCAAGGGGATGCCTTTGTTGTTGAGGGGTTTTGCTCGAGCTTGTGGTAGAACTTGTTCAGTGGGAGATCTGTGAGATCGATTTTGGTGGTGAAAGAAGATAGCGAGTAGTGGAAAGATAGAGATCGAGAAATTTAATGGTCAGAGTTTTGAGTTGTGGAAACTCAAGATGGAGGATAAGTTGGTGGATAAAGATCAGTGGATCATGGTAGATGTGGGTACTAAACCAACGGGAGTGTCCGATGAAGAATGGAAGAAGTTGGATCAGAAGGAAAAGAGCACAATACGATTGTGTGTCTTAGATTCAGTATTGTTGAATGTATCAGGGGAAGCTACGATGAAGGCTTTGTGGGACAAGTAGGGACTTTGTACCAATCTAAGTCTCTGGTGAATAAAATGTTCTTGTGGAAAAAGTTGTATAACCTAAGGATGAAAGATGGAGACTCAGTGACAGAGCATTTGAACGCATTTAATACTATGGTAAGTCAGTTAGCATCTGTTGATATTAAAATTTCAGATGAAGATAAGTGCATCAGTTTGTTGTGTTCTCTACCAGATTTGTGGGATAGTCTGGTTATTGCAATAGGTAGCAATGCAATTGCTTTGCAGTTTGATGAAATAGTCTCAGCCTTGCTGACGGAGGAGATGAGACGGAAAAATATGGACAACCAGAATGGTGATGCCTTGTCTGTACGAGGACGGTCCCAGAACAGAAACAAAAATAAGTCATCGAGTGGGAGATCTAAATCTAGAGGGAGATATAAATCTCCAGGAAAACCTATAAAGGTGGTGTGTTGGAAATGCAGAAAGGAAGGCCACTTCAAAAGGGAATGTAAATCTAAAGCTCCTGATAAAGGAAAGGGATCTGATGATGCTCATTCTGTAGAGGTGAAAACCACCTCAGATGAAGGTGGGGATGTGTACTTGGCTTCTTCAAGTACACATGTAGATCATGAGGAATGGTTGATTGACTCAAGTGCATCCTTTCACTTCACTCCCCATAGAGAGTGGTTCTACGAGTATGAGAAATATGATGGTGGTGATGTCTTCTTAGGGGATGATATGAAGGCTAGAATCATTGGTCATAGAAAAGTAAAGTTGAAGTTGCAAGGTGGAAGGGTTAGAACACTTCCAGTTGTTCTGCATATTCCTGCATTGGCCAGAAATCTGATTTCTGTAAGCAAGTTGGATAATGCAGGTGTAAAAACAATGTTCGAGAAGGATACCTGCAAGATGGTTCAGGGAGCACTAGTTTTGATGCAGGGAGTTTGGATTGGAACTCTGTACAAGCTGCAAGGTAGCACTGTTATTCATGGGTGCAATAGTTATGTGGTTCCTGAAAGTGGAGCAGAAAATCTAGTGGTCACTGGAGAGAAGACCATGTTGTGGCATCAAAGGCTTGGACATATTGGAGAGAAGGGCCTTCGAATACTTCATGATAAGGGTATGGTAGAAGGTATGAGTAATACCTCTCTGGATTTTTATTTTTGTGAAAATTGTGTATATGGGAAGCAGAATTGGGTGAGTTTCCCCTCTAGTGGTAAGAGGGTGAAACAAATATTAGAGCTTGTGCACAGTGATGTGTTTGGACCTGTGAAAGTTCCATCACTGGGTAAGTCTGTGTACTATGTATCATTTATAGATGACTTCTCAAGGAATACATGGATATATTTCCTTAAGAAGAAATCTAAAGTCTTTGATAGGTTTAAATAATTTAAGGCTCTAGTGGAAAACTAGACAGAGAAGAAGATAAAGGTGTTGAGGAGAGATAGCCGTGGAGAGTTTTGCAGTAAGGAATTTGAAGAATTATGTAAGAAGTGTGGTATATCATGGAAGAAGACTACTCCATATACACCTCAGCAAAATGGAGTTGAAGAAAGAATGAACAAGACGTTGATGGAAAGGGCAAGAAGCATGCTCAGTGGTGTCGGGTTAGGACAAGAATTCTAGGCAGAGGTAGTGGAGACAACATGTTACATGGTCAATAGATCAGCTTTATCAGCATTGGAGGATAAAACTCCACAAGAGGTATGGACTGGTAAGAAACCCTCTCTTTCACATCTAAGGGTATTTGGATGTGATGCATATGTACATGTTCCCAAGGAGAAATGAACCAAGTTGGATAGTAAATCTGAAAACTGCATCTTTATTGGGTATAAGGATGGTTTAAAGGGTTATAAGCTTTGGAACCCAGCACCAAGGAAGGTTGTGTACAACCGAGATGTGGTGTTCAGAGAGGTAAAAGATGCTATTAAACATGAAGTCTAATGAAAGGAACCTGAGAATATAGAGTTTGAGTTATAGGAGGAAGAATCAGACTCTACAACAGAGGAGGAATCAGAAGATGAAGATCCACAAACTCTGGGTGTAAGAAGATTAGTTCGACAAAGAAAGCAGCTAGAAAGGTATAGTCCATATTCTTTCTATTCAAATTTTTCTTTATCTATTACTGATGATGATCCCAAAATGTGAAGGAAGTAGTAGATTTAGAGGATGGAAAACTCTGGAAAGAGGTCATGGTTGATGAAATGGAATCTTTGCACAAAAATGAGGCTTGGGATATGATGGAGTTGTCAGTTGGAAGGAAACCCATTGGCAGTGTTAGAGTCGGTCTGGTCAAGTCCTCCGTCAGGGATCAAAACTCTTTATGCATTTCATGATTAGGTGTCCCTCTCCACTCTTCCAGTTGCATTTCGCTAGGGACATGCCATGATCTAACGGAGAAAGTCATGCTAGTCATTTTCCCTCATGTCTGGCCCCTGCTGGTTCAGGTCTTGGTCCACAATCACTGAAATTCATGATAGTCAAGGTCTGGTCATATTACAGGACAAAGTCATTTTTTATGATTGTGTCTAGGAAACCATCAAATTGGTCTTTGAAAAACATGTCCAGAACAAGCCATGCAGGCCAGGGGGAGAGCTTATACAGCTATGGTCCAGAAAGCTTCATCATCACCTGAGAGACATCGACTCTTCAAAACTCTGTTTTGAAGAAAAGTCAAACAAGGTCATTTATGACAAAATTTTCCAAAAATGCACAAGTTGATTTTTCAGATGCAGTCATGGTTTCTATGGAAAAATGCCTAGTCACACAGTCCCCACAAAGAAATGCCGAAAATCCCATCATGAGAGCCAAAATTTCAGAGAAAAATGAAAGTCAGGGTGTTTTAAAGTCAATGAAAAAAGTGCAAAACACAAACATTTGAAAGTGGGTTTTCAAGGAAGAAAAAATCAAACCAATTTCTCTCAAGCCTATATATACTTGTTGTGGCCCAAAGCAAAGCCATTGTGCCATTGAAGACTTGGAGAGACATTACAAAAGGTGGGAGAGCAAAATTGTGAAAGTGTGAGTGAGTGAGAGTTGGTTTGGTAGGCACGGCGCATACACCCAGGAGCACGGCGCACACAGAGGGCGCGGCGCACACGTAGCTTGCCCTCTGTTCATCTTTCTTAAGGGCGCGATGCACACCTAGCGTGTGGCACACTAGGCTTGGCGTGCGACGCACACAGCAAGGGGCATAAAAACAGTGCAAATCGTTCCAAATCTCGGTGAAGGCTAGCAAATCAAGAGATTTTCAGAGCATCTATCAGTTTCATTGGATTCAGAGGGCAGCATAAAACTCAGGGTACAAGCAGCAGTAATGGCATCAGAAAATTCATCAGAGTATGAGGAGCGGACCCACAGTGACACATCTTCAGGAGAGAGGGCCCATAGGAGACATCGCCAGAGTAGCAGACATCTTAGAGATGAGCCAAACACCCTCACTGAGCTGTAGGCATGCCTGCTTGCCATGTCTTGTTTCCAGCACTTGGCATGTTATGAATTTTGTCAAAGGGTGGCAAATGTTAGATTCCATCATGAGTTGGCCTGCCTTTTTGCACTTCATCTACAGGGAGGTCAATCCGTCCTGGCTGGGGTCACTTTCACCTTGACACCAGAAACCATATCAGTGGCAACAGGAATACCGAACATTGGAGAGAAATGGCATAAGAAAAAGAAGGTGGAGAGGCATCATTATGAGCCTTACATCAAGAAAAGCTGCTTGAGCCAGCTCACCAGAGCTTTTCCGTTCAGATTTTTGGGAGATGAGTATGCCCCACTCATGAGATTGATCATGAAGTATTTCAGTTGTGAGGGGAGGTTTTCACGCCTTTATGCATATCACATCAGGTTGCTCATGCACTTCACCCAGGTGCGGATGATGAGCCTCCCATTTTTCATTTGCAACAACATTGAGAAGATGAAAAACTTCATGCAAGACCCCTCGACAGCAGCTAAACAGTGTCTATCATTTTGCTCTCATCCAGATTTTGGTGGACCATCAGTTAGAATTGCAGGGTATTTCTTGGGAGGACTTCATCTCCCGTGATTTCTTCAGTGCTCCACCAGTAGTATCAGAGGCAGAGCATGAAGTGGGGGTTCCTTCACATAAGTTTGAGCGCCATGAGACTGCCACCATGCCAGTATACATCACATACTAGAAGGACAGTAGACCGTTGTTCGCAGCAGCAAAGCTAGTGTTATCTCCACCCAGGGTGGAAGGGGCCTTGCTTCCGACATCAGCACCATAGGAGCAGGGTAAGGGCAAGGAGCCAGTGCAGGAGGAGGGGCCATCAGGTGTACAAGAGACTGGTGTCATCCTCATTCCGGATGAAGAGACAGAGGCAAAGAATGCCAAACTTAGGATGACCATTCGGGAGTAGGACATGGAAATCAAAGACTTGATACTCAATTTCGAGAGGGCCAGATGGGTCATCAAGTATCTGGAGTAGAGAAACAAATAGCTTTAGGACCAATAGATGATCATGGAGCTGCAAAGCATTCGTAAAAATCGACAAGCTGTCCAGCAGAGAGGGATTGAGCTCACTACCTTGGAGCAAGAGATCAACAATGACCGTGAGTCTTGGATGGATTGTGTCAATCTACAGTTGGAGCAGTGGTTGGGTAAAGCTAACAGGGAGAAAGACATGCTGAGGCGCATGACTCATCACTACCAGGCCCGAAACATGAGAAGCAAGAATCAGGAGCCTAAAGGCAAAACTGAGGAAAGTGACAAAAGAGGCAAAGGAGGCAAAGGAGGCAAAGGAGCAAGATCCGCTTCAAATCTTGGCCGAGGCTTCCTTGGCATATCATAGCACTTCATAGGGAACCTCTAGCCCAAATTTCAAAAAATTTGGGCAAATTTTGGTCACAGGCAAATTTTTGGACACAAAACAGAAAATTCCTCCTAAAATTCTAGGGCTCTAATCAAGGAATGGCTTGCATATTTAGATTTAGCATCGAAAAATATGACTACTGGTGTCCGGGCAAGAAATGTTGACAAGATCTGGGCCTCCTAAAGGTAAAAAAACATCCAAAAATGGCCTCTCTGCCACTTTTTTGACACACAGAAAGTAGTCTTGGGAGAATGAAGATTTGGAGGTGCAAATGAGCACCCAATTTGGAAATTCTAGTGGGATTAGAAAGTAGATAGGACAGGCTTTCGAACAAGCCCACTTGGACACATTTTGGAAACCTACAAGTGCCCCAAAATGGGCTCCAAATTGGCGCGACGCACAGAGAATTTGGCGCGGCGCACAGAGGAAAAAACTGCCAATTTGCTCCCGTTTCGCGAGATTTTGGGTCGCAACTTCTCCATGTGGGCCCGATCATCTACACTTCAGTTTTTTGGCACCAAAGGTGGAATTTAAAGAGTTTTCTCTCCAGATGGGCATCTATCCAAGTGGCAAAGGAATGCAAAGGGTCACCCCAGCCAAATGTCATGCTTGAGAGCGCTGCACCTGTAGCTGATTGTTGGCTCTCCATCTCCATTTTGAAATGATTTGAGTAACTTCCCAACCCCTAGGCATTCTATCTCTTCCTCACACATTCTATATATTGTATGCAAGTTATTTGCAAAGGGTTGGTTGGCTTGTAATTTCTAGGAGACTATGGGAAAGAAACTTTGTTTCTGCACTGTATATTTTCACAGAGAATTAATGAAAGGTAGCGGCTCTGTTTCATGAGATTCATGTGGTTGTGAGTGTAGAAAGTGTGTCTCTTTTGTTTCATATGTATCTTGTTATGTTTTATAGTTCATTTCGTATCCATTTATGGTGAAATTTTTCGAGTGAGATTAGGTAGAATTCAATTTTATTGCTCTACCTGTGGGAAAATTTCATGTACAGTGTTCTTTCTTCTGTTGAAAAGGATTCATGTTGCCCATGCTCTTTTCACCTTCTTAACCAATCTCTCCATTCCTTTGTTATGTTCCATAGTTTCATTTTGTATTCATTTCTGGTGAAATTTTTCAAGTGAGATTAGGTAGAATTCAATTTTATTGCTCTACCTGTGGGAAAATTTCATGTACAGTGTTCATTCCTCTGTTGAAAAAGGTTCATGTTTTCCATGCCCTTTTCACCTTCTTAATAAATCTTTCCATTCCGCCATATTTTAAAACCAAATTGCTATGCTTTCAGCCTACCTTGCCTCACGAAATAATATATGCCTTTATGTTAAGTTCTCTGCTCATTGAGGTCCAGTGGTCCCATAACATCCCAGAAACACAGTCATTCATAAAAATCACTCCTTATATTCATTTTCACTTACTAGCCTAAGACAAATAGTTCATTGTAAGTCATCTCAGATCATTTCATTTACTTATTCAATGAGTGTGACTTGGAGAGAGCCCTCTCCTATTCCAGTAGGGCTAGCTACCAGACTGAGCGTGGTTTGTGGTTACCCTAAATTTTTCCTTCCTTCAGCCTGAGGCAGATTTAGGTGCTAACATAGTGGCGACTCCACTGGGGAAGAAATCAAATACCCTTGGTTTTTAATAATTCCAAGCTTCTGGATGATAAGTTTAGGATTTGATAGGCTGATGTAAAATAGGTTATGTCCTTTGATCTTTTCTCAATAGCACGCTGGCTTCTTGAAGATACACCAGAGCTAATCCAAATCCCGACCCTCCACTCATCTACGAAAATCCTAATTCGAGTTCTAGAAATAATTGTCAAGAAAGCTCTATATTGCCCGTCCTCAAATCTCATTCATGCCCGGACATTTTAGAGTATATTGAAGAGCTAGAGTTTGACGAGAAGTTTGAATTATCGTTGTTTGAAACCAAGTCAGAAAGAGCGGTTGACTCTATTGTCTATAATCCACAATTTCTTGTAGACTTGGAGACGGAAAAGGCTAACCGGTCTATTGATAACTACATAATAGGTCAGCTTCAAACTCCCATTGTTAGCCCTGTTCAAACTGTGCACACTCCTCCAACGCCTCCAAGGACAAATCCACTGAGAGTAATGGCTACACGTTTCACACCACTTGCTTTGCCTCAAATTCTAGATGATATGCCAGCTGATTACCAAAGCAAAATCCCATTCTTTGATGGCACTCCTAACGGCATTACTTCGCAGTAACATGTGGAGAGAATGACAAATTTTTATGAACTTCATGAGATAGATGTGGAAAACGTGGCGATGAGGCTCCTTGTACAAACATTTGTAGGTGAAGTAAGGAAATGGTTCAGAGGTTTACCAGCCGCACATATCGCCACCTTGGCAGACCTACAAAGACAATTCTTGAACCGCTGGGAAGTGAAAAAGAACCCTCTTCAAATTTTGTCCGAATATGAGCAAATCAAGAGAAACGTTGGTGAGTTAGTCCAAGATTATTGCATGAGATTCAATACAGTGTATAATGAAATTCTAGATGATCTAAGGCCACCCGTGGGACTAGCCATGTTGAAATTACCGGATGGTTTTGATGCTGATATGGCTTATCAATTGAGAGAAAGAGAACCGGCTACGATGGAAGACATGCAGAAGATAGCAGTCAGCGTTGAAGCAAATTTGCTGACCAAGAGGGCTAGAGCGAAAGAAGAAAAGAAGGTCACTGCCAAGGAAGAATCTTCCTCAATAGATCAACTACTTAGGAAGGTAGAACATATGCTTGAGAGAGTGACACTTGACAAACCGGAGCCACAAGGTAGAAATCCTAACTTCCATGGCCAACAACAACCACAATATAGGATAAGACAGAGAGATCAGCGAGCTCAAGAGCCAATGGCACAACAAGCAATACAAACACCTTTGCAGCAAAATTTTGTGGACAGATCGGAATCAGATGAAGACGGGAATGTAATGGGCGAAGAGAATCATCTCTTTACTCCTGACGATTTTCCTACTTATCTCACTGAAGAGGATGAGTATACAGAGAATTCAGCCGCACACAAGGATGGAAATTTAATTCTGGCAAGCGACACAGTCTTGGAGGAACAATCAGATGAATATCAAAGAGGCTACATGAATGCTCTGTCCGCCCAACAACAACGATATTCACTTAGAAAAAAGGGATGTGCCAGTAAGGCCCATTCAGAAAAAGAAGGATGTTGAAGCGCCAAAAAATGATTCAGCTGGTATGCAAAGGAAAGGAAAGGAGGTGGTTGAAGCAGAAAGCAGCAAATCAACATCAGCAGAACCAGCACATCAGCAAGTTACATCGAAAGAAAAGGAGAGGAAAGAAATCCCGGTCAAAGAGGTGGAGAGGATACCCATGTTCAATTTAGAGAACGAAATTTCCAAACTAAAAATATCCATCCGTTTGACTGAAATATTGAAGAATAGCAGTTATAAAGGACAAGTATCTAAAATGTTAAATTTGGATCCGATGTCAGACATGGTGAATGTCGAAGATGATCAACCTGAAATGATTTTTGGGCCAGCATCAAATGGCGAGTCTCATGACAGTGAGGTGCCACCTTTCTACACCAGTTTGAGGTTGCATGATTTCGTTTTACATAACGCCATGTTTGATTACGGAGCCTCTCACAATCTTATGCCCAAGGAAATCATGGACAAGCTCGGTCTAGACGTCACCCGACAATATCATGATCTCTATTCGTTCGATTCCAACAGAGTAAGATGTATAAGTCTCATCAAAGACTTGGTTGTGAGTTTGGATCAGCTCCCCATGAAGAATGTATTGATGGATGTTGTAGTGGCAAACATTCCTCCAAGGTTTGGTATGCTTCTTTCTAAGTCTTGGGTAGCGAAACTAAAAGGGACACTATAGCTAGACTTCGCATATGCAACGATCCCAGTATTTGGAAAAATGAGGAAATTATATCGGGAACAGAAAATGAAGTACATGATCACAAGCAAGGAGAAACCAATAAATCATCCTATTAACTATGTACATAAAGATTTAGAGTCTTTTGTTTTGTATTCAAATAGTTTGAATGATATAGATAGTCAGTTGGTAGAAGCAGATGATATTCTAGAAATAACAGAAAATTTCAGAGAAGTTTTAAAGAAAGAGGAACAAAAACAACAGAACACCGTTGGGCAATCAGCTGAAAACAATGGACAGCAAGCAGGCAAGGCACAACACACAAATTTCCAACACTTGCAACAGGAGGAAGAAGGATTGTGGACCATGGATTTTGATGGAGCTGTAGGAAATGACGGCGCTAGAATAGGAATTTGGGTATGCAGCCCCTTCTCCACCCTAAAAAAGGTCCCTAGTAACGTACGGGTTTGCTCTTACAAGTTGGATTTTGGATGTTCAAATAATGAAGCTGGATATGAAGCTCTGATTGCTGGCCCGAAAATGCTAAGAAAGATGAACGCTAAGAGGATTTCAGTATATGGCGACTCCGAATTGGTTATCAAGTAGGTCAGAGGCGAATATCAAGCAAAACATCCAAGGATGCGGGCCTACCGTAACATAGTCCTAGACATTTTGAAATTATTCTCTGAATACACCTTGACATGTGTGCCTCGCATACAAAATAGCATTGCCGATGCTCTTGCTAAGGCAGCGAGTAGTTTGAAAATCCCAATGAACTCTAGCAACAAATTCGAAATCTATGTCGAACACCGTCCGACCGTTCCATAAAATCAAAGATATTGGCAAGTGTTCCAAGATGATGACGAGATTGAGGATTTTCTGCAAAACAAAGGCAAGTTTAAAGAGACCTCAATTGATGAAGAAAATGATGATGGAAAAGGCAATGGTACAGATGAAATGCAGATCAATGAAATGGACGTGTTGCAGCTGAAGAATAACATTATTCCCAAAGGCTTGATACCTCTAGAAGAACTCTTCGATCAGGATGATGTAGTCCGCAAGCCAACATTGCAGCCAACAGAGAAGGGCGTGGAAGAGGTCAATATCGAGACAGCTGCAAATCCTAAATTGGTAAAGTTGTCCAAAGCATTGCCGCCAAAGACCAAGGATAAATATATCAGTTTGATGTCTTCATTTGTAGATGTGTTTGCTTGGGATTATTCTGATTTAAAGACGTATGACACTAACATAATTCAACACACTATACCCATTAAGCCTAATCAAAAGCCATTCAAACAAAAGTTGAGAAGACTAAATCCAAAGTTATTGCCATCTATTGAAAAGGAGATCAGCAAGTTGTACAAATCAGGAATCATTGTGCCAATCAGATTTTCAGATTGGATCTCCAACTTGGTACCCATAAGGAAAAAGACAGGGGATATTCGCTTATGCATCGGTTTCAGAAATCTAAACAAAGTCTCATTGAAGGACAACTATCCACTGCCCAAAATGGACCACATTCTTCAGCGAGTAGTGGGGGCATCTCGCATGTCATTGCTTGATGGTTATTTAGGATATAACCAAGTTTCTATTCATGAGGACGACCGAGACAAGACAACATTCACCACTCCATGGGGGACCTTTCATTACGCAAAATTGCCTTTCGGTTTGAAGAATGCGGGTGCCACATTTCAGTGTGCTATGGACTTGGCTTTTGCAAACGAGAAAGATGTCTTTTTGGTGGTGTATTTGGATGATTTGACAGTGTTTTCTAAATCTGATGAAGAGCACATGTACCATCTTAAAATTGTCTTCCTAAAGTGCAGAAAATATGGCTTGTCGCTGAATCCAAAGAAGAGCTTGTTCACCATGGAAGAAGGCAAACTACTTGGACACATTATCTCAAAAGATTGCATCCGTATTGACCCAAAACGTGTGCAAGCAATTCAGCAAATCGATCTGCCTTGGAATAAAAAAGAGATACAATCATTCAATGGTAAGATGAACTTCCTACGCCGCTTTGTACCCAATCTTGCTGAGCACCTAAGAGAGATGAAAAAATTTATTAAGAAGGACAGCCAAGTGAAATGGACGGAAGAGGCAGTAAAATCTTTCAATTTGGTCAAATTGGCTCTTTTCTCGGCTCCAGTTCTAGTCAGCCCGGACTACACTCAGGATTTCATATTGGTTTCATT
Source organism: Pinus taeda (assembly GCA_000404065.3). NCBI lineage: Eukaryota > Viridiplantae > Streptophyta > Pinopsida > Pinales > Pinaceae > Pinus > Pinus taeda. The sequence continues at coordinate 64,884 of APFE030055979.1, read as the reverse complement.
TTCTTCGAAACATACTATGGCAGTGGTGTTATTGCAGAAGAGAGATGATCATGAAAGACCCATTGCATTTTTCAGCAGAGCTATAAGAGATGCAGCACTAAAGTAAAACATCATTGAGAAGCAAGCCCTTGCACTTGTGAAGGCACTGAAACATTTCCGGGTATATATTTTACATTCTCACATTCTAGCCTATGTTCCTAACGATGCTGTAAAAGATGTTTTAGTGCAGACCGTTCCGGAAGGAAGAAGAGGCAAGTGGATTGCAACCTTGCTGGAATATGATGTGGAAATAAAGCCCACAAAGCTGGTGAAAGGACAGGGATTGGCGAAGCTAATGGCTGAATCAAACTTGCACGCCTTGGACATAAATTTGATCATTGCTATGTCCGATGAGAATGAGGAGGAATCATCAATTCAAGTATCTGAAATGTTTGCTCTCTCTCCATGGTATTCAAATATCGTATATGTGCTCAAAAATTTGTTACCACCGCCCGACATGACTAGAAACAAAGCAAGAACACTCAAGTTGAAGGCTACCAAGTTTTGCATTCTTAATTCAGCACTGTATTGGAAAGATCCAGGTGGCATTTTGTTAAATTGTTTGGTGGAAGAGGAAGAAAAAAATGTCATGGAGGACTGCCACCAAGGAGACTGTGGTGGTCACCTTTTTTGGAAGTCAACAGCAAGCAAAATTTTGAGAGCAGGGTACTATTGGCTGACATTGTTTGCTGATGTATATAAGCTGGTCAAGCGTTGTCATAAATGTCAGATTTTCGAAGGGGAGCGGAAGTTACAGCCTCTACCACTCAAGCCCATTGAGGTGAGTGCCCATTTCCAGCAATGGGGATTGGATTTCATTGGCGAAATTCATCCTGCTTCTTCCAGACAACATAGATGGATCCTCACAGCCATAGATTACTTCACAAAATGGATTGAGGCAATTCCCACCAGACAAGCTATAGATGCGGTAATCATTTCCTTCCTTGAAAATAACATCTTGTCTCGCTTTGGTTGTCCTAATAAACTAATCACTGATAACACAGCAGCTTTCAAATCAAAAAGGATGTTAGAGTTTTGTCATAAATATCACATCATTTTGGGTCACTCAACTGCCTATCATCCACAAGGCAATGGATTGGCGGAATCTTCAAACAAATCATTGGTCAACATAATCAAGACGCTGCTGGAAATAAACAAGAAGAGTTGGCATAAGAGGTTGGTAAATGCACTTTGGGCAGATCGGGTCAGTCAGAAGAAATCCATAGGTACGTCACCGTTTGAGCTTGTTTATGGAGTTGATACAGTAATTCCTACCTCTCTCGCTGCCCCGATTGTCAAACTTCTTCAGGAGGCCAGCAGTGAAGAAGATCCCATGCAGAGGAGGTTGAATCAAATGGTCCACTTGCAGCATACCAGAGAAGAAGTTTTCAAGAACACATCCAAATTGCAGGAAAAAAACAAGAAAATTTATGACAGAAAGGCAAAGGTGGACAAATTTCAGGTGGATGATGTGGTGCTGAAGTGGGATGCAAGGAATGAGGAGAAAGGCAAGCACAGTAAGTTCGAGAACGTCTGGAAAGGTCCTTTCAAGGTTGCAGCATATCAGGGGCAGAATACCTTTCTTCTAAAGGAAATGAACGGGGAAGATTGTCCTGGAGGGCCGATCAATGGTCGGCTGCTCAAGCGGTCTAAGTTATTAACGCTGCTTCCACTATCATTGTAAATACCATTTTATTTCAGTTTGTTAAGTTAGCCTTTAAGTCATTTCAATGTCAACTTTGAGTCAGTTTTTTGGTCATTTCAGTTTCATAAATGAGTCAGAGTCCTGTGTTATTTTTCGAAATGATGACTCCATAGCCTAATGGACAAAGGCACTGTCTAACTCTTCTAGAGATCTGTTGCTCTTGTCACCTCCAAGGAGCTACCATCTCCCATTGGAGCCAATGTTAGAGTCGGTCTGGTCAGTCCTACGTCAGAGATCAAAACTCTTTATGCATTTCATGATTAGGTGTCCCACTTCATTCACCCAGCTGCATTCCTCTAGGGGCATTCCATAATCTGACGGAGAAGGTCATGATAGTCACTCCCCCTCATGTCTAGCTCCTGCTAGCTCAGGTCTTTTGTCAATAGTCATCAAAGCCCATGACAGTCAAGGTCTGGTCCTTTAAAGGACAAAAGTCATTTTCGATGTTTAGGTCTAGGAATTCATTAATTTGGTCTTTGAATATGTCCAGTAAAGCCATGCAGGCCAGAGTGAGGCCCTTACACAGTTATGGTTCAAAGAGATTCATCATCATGCAGATAGACTTCGACTCTTCCTCAAAACTCTGTTTTGAAGAAAAGTCAAACAATGTCATTTATGACAAAATTTTCAAAAAAGTCGCCAGTTGATTTTTCGGAGGCAGTCATGGTTTCTATGGCCAGATGTCCTATCATGTAATCCCTACAAAGAGTGCCGAAAAGTTCGTCATTTGGGCTAAAATTTCAAAGGGAAAGTGAAAAGCAATGTGTTGTAAAGTCAGTGAGAAAAGTGCAAAACTCAAACATTAGAAAAATGGGTTTTCGAAGTGGAAAAAATCAAACCCATGACTTCCAAGCCTATGTATACAAGTTTCCACCAAAATGAGAGGCATTGTGCAAATTGAATCCATTGGAAGACATTGCAAAGCAAGTGGAGTGTGCATCGTGCGTTTTGGAGCAAGTTTGAGGGTGATTTCAGGGCGCGGCGCACATAGGCAAGGGTGTGGCGCACACGCGGCCTGCCCATAGTGTAATTTTTCCAAGGGCGCGGCGCATTGGGCTTTACGCGTGGCGCACACATGCAAAGTGACCAAACAGTGCCAAAACTCACCCAAATTTTTGTGGAGCTCATAAATTTGCAAGGTAGGCTCTTTAAATCACTTTCTCGTCAAATTTTGTCAACTATAGGGGGTTTATTGAGGTGTTTGAATGCCACCAAATTGTATAAAATTGACCATAAGAAGACACCAAAAAATGATTGATGCTAGGGTTGTATAAGTGTATTTTGTTTCCAAGGCTTGATTTTTCCTACCCTACCCCTGTTCCTTATTCCCCCATCCCATTTCTCCTAAATTCCCTTCCCTAAACTACTATCAAACCCCCTCCCCTATCCCTCCATTGTTTGGTCAACACTAAATCCTAAACCCTACCCCATCAAAAATCCTAAACTCCTCCCATATCCCTAACAAATTTCTCCCTATAATCCCTATTCCCATTTACATCATTCCCTTCCTACTACTCCCTGTTTCATTGTTCCCCTTGGTCACAGATATCACAGAGGTACCGAGCCTCACACCATCATCAAAGGGGCAGCCTAGTCACAGTCCATATTGCAGTCATGACATCACAACATTTGTCTGAGTGTGAGATGGAGACACAGAGTGACTCATCCTCAGAAGAGCAGGCTCCCAGGAGGCATCACAAGAGTGGTAAACATGTCAGGGATGAGCCCACCACCCTCACCGAGTTACAAGCATGCCCTCTTGCCATGTCATGCTTCCATCACCTATCATGTTTCAAATTTTTTCAAAGGGTGGCAAATGTTAGAGTTCATCATGATTTGGCCCATTTATTTGTGCTTCATCTACATGGAGTTCAGTCTATCTTGGTCAGGGTCACTTTCACATTGACACCCGAAGCTATATCAGTGGCAACAGGTATACCAAATGTTGGAGAACAGTGGCATAAGAAGAAGAAGGTGGATAGGAAACACTGTGAGCCTTACATCAAGGCCAGATTCGTGAATGAGCTCATAAGATTCTTTCCCTTCAGATTCTTGAAAGATGAGTATGCTCCACTCATGAGATTGATCATGAAATACTTCAATTGTGAGGGGAGGTTCTCTCGACTTTATGCCTATCACATCCGATTGCTCATGCACTTTACCCGGGTGAAGATGATGAACCTTCCATTTTCATATGCAGGAACATAGAAAGGATGCTCACCTTCATGCTCCATAAGACCCCTCAGCAGTAGCTTAACAGTGTGTATCATTTTGCTCTTATCCGTATTTTGGTAGATCATCAGTTGGGATTGCAGGGCATTGCTTGGGAGGACTTCATCTCCCGTGACTTCTTCAGCACATCACAGGTACTACCAGAGCCAGAGTAGGAGATGGGTGGTCCTTCTCATCAGTATGAGCACCATGAGACCACGATCATGCCATTTTTTGTTACATATCAGAGAGGCAGTAGGCACTTGTTTGCAGTAGCAAAGCGAGTGTTATCTCCAACCGGGGTGGAAGGGGCCTCGCTTCTGGCATCAACAACATAGGTACAGGAAAAAGGCAAGAGGCCCAGGCAGAGAAAGAAGCCCAAGCATTCTGAGGGTCCATCAGGTGAACAATAGGATGATGTCATCCTCATTCAGGATGATGAGGCAAATGAGAGGAGTGCCAAACTCAAGATGACCATTCGGGAGCAGGACACAGAGATCCAAGACTTGATACTCAGTTTCGAGAGGGCTAGATGGATTGTCAAGTATCAAGAGCAGAGGATCAAGCAGCTTGAGGACCAACAGGAAATCATGGAGCTGCAAAGCATCCGTGAGAATCGACAAGCTGCCCAGCAAGGGAGGATCAAACTCACTACCTTGGAGCAAGAGATCAACAATGACCGTTAGTCCTGGTTAGAGCGGGTAAATATCCACCTGGAGAGATGGCTGGAGAAGGCCAACAGAGACAACAACATACTGAGGAGGATGGCTTGTCATTACAGGGCACGGAATATGAGTGCAAAGGCCTGGATAAGGAGCTTGAAGGCCAAATTGGGCAGAGCAACAAAAGAGGCAAAAGAGGTAAAAAATCAATATCGGCTTCGAATCTTGGCTGAAGCTTCTATGGACCAACATATCACTTCTTATAGAACCTCCAGCCCAAATTTCCAGAAATTTGGAACATTTTTGGTCACATGGTAATTTTTTGGCACTAACACAGGTTTTTTCTCTATACGCACCGCGCCACCGGCGCGACGCGTAGGATTGGGAGCTGCAAATGAGGAATGTTTTGCATTTTTGGATTCAGCATGCAAAATCATGACTACAGGCACTGGAAGCAAGAAATTTGGAGAAGATCGTGGCCACCAAAAGGGCAAAAAACACTAAAAAATAGCCTCACTGCCCTTATTTTGACACACAGGAAGCAGTCTTGGGAGAACGAAGCTTTGGAGGGGCAAATGAGCTCCAAATTCAAAAATTCCACTTGGGTTGGAAAGTAGACAGGATAGGATTTCCAATGAGCACACTTGGGTACATTTTGAACTCCAGAAAGTGCCTCTAAACTGGCCTCAAAGTGGCGCAACGCATATAGAAAGTGGCACGACGCATATAGAAAAAAGGCCCAAAATGCCTCTATTTCGCGAAATTTCACTTCCTGAATTTTTGTAAGTGGGCCCACTCATATGTACTTCATTTTTTCGGCACCTAAGGTGTTTTTAAAGGTATTTTCACTCCATATGGTCAGTTATCCAAGTGGCAAAGGAAGGCAAAGGGCCACCCAAGCCATTTGTCATGTTTGTGGCACTGCACCTATAGCTGATGTTTGGCTCTCCATCTTCATTTTGTGATGATTCGAGTAACTCCCCAACCCTTGGGCATTCTATCTCTTCATGGCACATTCTATATTGTATGCAAGCTACTTGCAAAGGGTTGGTTGGCTTGTAACTTATGGGAGACTGTGGGAAAGAAACTCTGTTTCTTCACTGTGTATTTTTGACAGAGAATTAATGAAAGGAAGCGACTCTGTTTCATGATATTCTTGAGGTTGTGAGTGTAGAAAATTTGTTTCTTATGTTTTCATATGTATTTTGTTATGTTTAATGATTCAATTCATGCTCATTTCCAGTGAAATTTTCTGAGTGAGATTAGGTAGAATTCAATTTTATTGCTTTGCCTGTGGGAAAATTTCATGTTCAGTGTTATTCTCCTGTTGAAAAGGATTCATGTGACTATGCCCTTTTCACTTTCTTCAGCAATATTTTCATTCCACGCTACCTCAAACTAAAATTGCTACACTTTCCGCCTGCCTTGCCTCACGGAATAATTTGTGCCTTCATATTAAATTCTCTATTCTTAGCTTATCGTTGGTCCCATACCATCCCAGAAGCCCGGTCATTCATGAAAATTGTTTCCCGAATCCCTATCCACCTACTATCCTAAGGTAAATATTTCATTGTAAGTCATCTCAGACCGTTTTTTGATTATCTATTCACTGAGCGTGACTCGGAGAGAGCCCTCTCCTGTTCTGGTAGGGCTAGCTACCAGACTGAGCGTGGTTTGTGGTTACCCTAATTTTTGCCTTCCTTCAGCCTGGGGAAGATTTAGGTGCTAACATATCCAACCCACATATACACCGCGACAATTTTTTTGACATAAATTCAACAGAGAAACTTGATTTAAAATTTTTAAAACCAATCACAAATGAATGCAAGATGAGTTTAAGGGTTACCTAGTGATTTTGGGAAGATTTGAACGGTCGAATTCGGTAAATGGCAAAGCTTGCTTCTTTTTCTTCACTCCTTGTGCTCTCAACTCAAACGGTGATAATGGTGAGTCAAAAAACTATTTTATAAGCTTTGAAAATGTAAAAAAAATTCAAAACTTGATTTTGTTTTGTCTCATGTAACTTTTAACTTGGGAGCTTGGAATGTCAAGAATGGTTTGATTTTCAAGACATTTTGGACGCTTTTTTGACAGTTTCGAGACGTTTCCATGACTGTTGACCTGTCATGGAAGGTATCGTTTTCTCACTGGCATATACATTAGGGAAGCCATTTTTCCTTTGCATTATCCATATTAGCCTCCATTTGTCAATACACTTGCCATAGCGTCGATCCCATCGTGTTATGGTCTGTAAACCATCTTCAGTCATTGATTTTTAAATCATGACACAATGGCAGAGCCATCCTTTTCATGGGCATCGTCATTAGCACCTCACTGACATTTGTTGCCCATGTTGCTTCGAGTTGAGTAGGTTCGAGAATCCTTTGTAGTCCCACCATGACTTATGCGATGAAGACTCATTCCTCTTTGCTTCTTCGCTTCGTTCTGGCCTTATACCCTAGAGGCTCCTTCATGTTCAGTTGTACTACTGCATTGCATTTTGACCATTTGCACCTTTTGGCCTTGAGCCGGCTTCATTTGGACTCGTGTTTCAGCCAACTTTTCATCATGACATATGCAAAATCAAACTTGCATCCCCTTGACTTCTGCAACTTGACACACCCTGACCTGTGGAAGGAACACACCTTTGAATGTCTTTGACCTGTTTTTGCCTCCCTGCATTGAGCATAGGATTGTTCCAATCCCAGGAACTAGATCATCTGTTTCATCGACACTTGTTCTTTCCATTGTACTATAGCATTCTTTTATTCTTTTTACAACTTAAAGAGAAAGACAAAAAAATTATACATTCCAAAAAAGAGCAAGAACGGGACAATATTTCCACTTAATTTTGGCAGCTAGAGTCAGTCATGTTGCCCTTGAACAAAGCACTCAAAACAAAGTCCCCTCCATTTGGGCGGGATTTAGTTTGACTTAGGTATGCCTTAACCTTGTTATTGAGTCAGTTCTCCTCCGATTGGTTATCTCTTCCAATCATATGGAGGGTTTGTTCGTGCCTCCTACATGATGAACTTATACAGAGTCATCATATGCTGCCACATAATCACATTGAGTCATGTTTTTGTTCAAGGGAAGTTAGCCCGAGTCGGCCTCTCTGCGGTGTCTCTTGACTCATTTTTCAGTCGGTCATCCCTGGTTGTTAGTGTCTTGTCTATCATCACATCAGTTATGTTGGTCCTTTACTCGTGCCGGTTTGAGAAGGTCTCCATTGACTTCTTGCTATCGGGTCTGGTCCTTATCGACGACGACATCTTGCTCTGAGGATAGGCCTAGAGTCGCACCTTGGCCCTATTTTCATTATTGATAGGTCACCTTGTGCTCAGCGTCGATCAGTATCATGGGTCTTTGACTGAGTAGTTTCCCTTGTGTTCGACATCAGCTTACACTATCACGCATTGGGATTCGTGCAGTACCTTGGTTTCCATTTGACCCTATCGGTGGATACCTCACCTCTATGTCAGCTTTCATTATTGGTTGGTTCAGAGGGTTTCTGTCATGCGCTAGCCACATCTTGTTTACACCGGAAACATGCTTCGGTTGGGTTACTACATCTTTTTCGTCTGATTCCTTCCACATTATTGGTCTATGGGTTACACTCGTGCTAGATTGATGAAGGATGCCTTAATGCCTTCCTTCTAGCGGATCTTTCCCCATCGACTATGACTCATTGCTCTGGGGCAAAGGTCTAGAGTCCATTTGGTAGTACCTTGGGGTTTGCAGTCATTAGTGGTAGATCCTTCGCTATCGACAATGGGAAACCATCATTGTCTCCTGATTGATAGATTCTTACAGGTGTTCGACTCCAGCTCATCTATTCACACTTGTTATATTGTACTAGGTACCTTGATGCTCATTATCATTATCAGTGAGTGGTGTAACATGTGTTAAGAGTATACAAAAATGATTGGTAATTAAATGATTTCTCACATGGTTGACTTCAGATCATTTATTCCCATGGTGTAGAAATGTACCATGGTAGTCGGTGAAGACCTTGGGTTGCATCAGCATTCATTGGTTCACTTGATAGTGGCTCCTATTGCTAATAGTTGATACCACTCCACTTTATATGTTGTAGTCATTCATGGCGACATTCTATATGCTGGCACCTGAGTTTGCAGTGCAATGCCATCTTACTCCATCATGTTCATTTGGTACTTTTGATATTTGTCTTTAATATCAGTGAGCAGCTTCATCCTTCAGTATCATTGACATTCTTATATGTGATATTCAAGCATGTACTCATTCAATCATGATCAGATTATCCCTTATGTATTTTCTAGTCTTCTATACTTGTATACATAGTGGATCCACTTGTATTTGATATGCGGACATGCTTTACTTTCTCTCAGCATGGGTATTCCCACTTTAGACAGTGTCTCTTTCTAATCTCCTTTTGCGGTTTGGTAGGCTGAACTCTAGTGAAGTCCTTCTCCATTTTTGACAAGTTCCTTTCCATGTACTTACTTAAAACATTTCAGCCATCATGTACCCTTCTAACCTCATATATTAGGGGGCATCTGTTATAGCTCCAAATCTCACTCTTGATGTTTGTGATGTTGTACTCATGGCCTAGGGAAACCCCTGCTTCCAGACCTAGTCCAAATACTTAAAAAATAGTGTTTTACTCCCTATACATGACATTGCCCTGAGCTAAATCCATGTGTACGTGGTTCTGTTTATATCCAACCGGCATATATGTCTTAAAACACTTAAAAAAATTAAATATCCTTAATTTTTGGGCAAAGATCACAGGTTATACCTATTGATTACCTATTAGTGCTCGTGGCCCAACTGTTCCCAACAAATTCTCAACTAAAAAACTACTTTGGGAGAAGTATAAAAAGGGTTCAATGGGAAATCCTAAGGGAGGAGAGAATAGAGAGAAAAATCACTCTACTGAGATTATCCCTGATCAGGTCTAAAGATCCTTGTGCTTCCAACACCTCTTCCATTACACGAAACCCTTGTTTCCTTGAGTTATGATGTCTTTTCATTAATTGAGATATCCTTGTGTGAGTCATGGAAGGAGCTTTTTGAAGACTTGGGATTGGACGAATCCAGAGGATGGTTCCACTTGGGGCCTGCAAGAGGAAGATTCAGGTGATATCATTCCTTGTTTTACCATAGCTATCCACAATAAAGACACATTTGTCTTGTTCTCGAAAATCAATCTTGTTCATGATTATGATGTTGTTATTATGGTTTACATATGAATATTTGTTTCAATTATATAACTAACTATCTTTCAATATGCTATGAAGTTGATTTCTTTATGATGCTTGGTCCATATACTAGTATGCTTCTTTGAATTGGTTATTTTGCAGGTTGAAGGATTGAAAGGAACTCCAAGAGGGTTTGGACCCTGGCCAAATCTACCCGAACGAAAGACCCCCAGGTGCACCTCTCTTTGCGTAGTTTGCTTATATTAGTATCATGACTGTGTGGAATTCTTATTTTCATTGTAGATAACCCCCGCTCTATTAGGGTATTGACCCAAGACCCTAGGGGACTTTGTCCCTCAACAGGGTGAACCTACCGATGGTTTTGTGCATGGTTTTTGCACATGGATTTGGGCGCGATGGTTTTTGGTCCATGGTATTGGATGCTTCGACATATAT
>APFE030055979.1:11405-33889 GCA_000404065.3 Pinus taeda | reverse complement strand
GGTATGACAGTGTTCCATGACTGCGTTCCACACCCATACATATGACTACGTGACATGTCTTCTAGACAGCATATTCCTTCTCTTTAAGAACAGTGTATGATTTGCTATATACTTTAACTGCAGTTGCAGCTTCATATACTTGCCTGCTGATTTATGACTGCGTTCTCCATTATATTAGGCCAGCGTAATCCATAGTGTATCTCCTTCTCCAAAAACCCAAGACATGGAGAGGAGATCACTTGAGGTGTATATCAAATGACTTCAAAACCTCTTCTATTTATACTAACATGTAGGTGATGAATAGACACGTCTATTGGGCTTCTGAGCCTACTCAAGTTGTTGGTCGGCTAGATGATAATTCCATAATCTTAATAAATTCATATATCCATAAATACTTATCAGAATCGGATGATCTTTAGATCAATCCTACACCTCTCGATGAGAGGGATCCAATAAAAATATCAGTTGCCATAAATAAGCTGACCCACATGGATTTTGGCCCTAGTTGCCAATTTAACACTCCCTCTCAACTAGGTAGAACTCCATCTGCTGATCTATATGTCTGACTATACCATCTCTGCCATCAGTGCCCTGCACTGCTCTTTCCTAGCTCTACTCAGCTCTGTTGGCTCTACTCAACTCTATTGGCTTGTCTCTGCTCTGCTCAGCTCTGTTGGCTCTGCTCTGCCCTACTCGGCTCTACTGGCTCCGCTCTGATCTACTCAGCTCTCTTAGTTGTGCTCTGCTCTACTCAGCTCTGCTAGCTCTGCTCTCCTCTGCTTAGCTCTGCTGGCTCTAATCAACTTAGCTCTACTGAACGATGAAGAAGAAGGATTAAACGAGAATGTCTCATACCATTCTCCACTGACCCAAAGTCAGTCTCAGAGTGCATACCACTGGTCCCAGACCAGTCTCAACCGACCCAAAGTTAGCATCATAGTGGGTACCACTCCTACCACTGGTCCTAGACCAATATCGCAGGCTCAGAGATTGTACCACTAGTCCCAGACCAGTCTCAACCAACCCGAAGTCAGCGTCATAGTATGTACCACTCTCACTGGTCCCAGACTAGTCCTGCACTGACACGAAGTCAGTCTTAGAGTATGTACCACTAGTCCCAGACCAGTCTCAACTGACCCGAAGTCAGTGTCACAGGGGGTACAACTCTTACCACTGGTGCCAAACCAGTATCATTAATCCCATATCAATGAAGGTCATCCTAGTGTAGGGAGTGCGGTAGATACAGTGATGCATCCATCGGTACTACTATGGTCCCTATCTTCATTTCCCTGCTCATTAATCAAATGAGAGGTACTTCCCATGAGTCCCAGACTGTAGGGGTAGGATGCCTCGATAGGAGAACTTAATCAATCCCGTCCTCATAGGAGAACTAATCATCCTGCTACAATCGCCATGGAGAACACATCATCTAGGCCTCACAGGAGAACTAATCATCCTACTACACAGGAAAGCGAATCACCCTATTCCACAAGAGAGAAAATCATCTTGTCCCACAAGAGAGAAAATCATCTTGTTCACAAAATCGAATCATTCTATCCCACAAGAGAGTGAATTATCTTGTTCACAGTGCACACCACCAGGGGAGGGTGAGTCACCCTATGGTCGTATGTTGCTCCAGTAAGAACCGCAAGACTCTAGAGCTCCCAAAGCTCAATGTATGCAACATGCAGGACCCTTGTACAAAGGTCTCTAGACGACTCCAAGTCGTTCGAGAAAATCACATATTTGATCTCCCCCTCCCCCCGGTGGCTTTAGCGACCTATACATCATCTCAGTGCGATGGAGCCTTCTTGCTCATTGACTTACCATATCCTAGATAAGCTAGTATTTGATGTCTATTTGCTAAAGAAATCGTCGAATATAGGATTCCTCAATAGTCGAATCCCACCTTTGGTTGTTACAGAGAATCACCATGGTATTCATCATGTGTACAAACAGCTCACTGAAGAGCTTCCCCAACCAGGCAGCTTCATACAAGATCATACTCATAGATATGTATCCAGTCTCGGCGGTGCTTACAACAACCAACTTTTGCTTCCTGCTCATCCATGATATCGAAGTAGAATCCATAGAGAAATAGCACTAAGAAGTGCTCCAGCGATCCTTCACACTGCTTGCCCAATCAGCATCCGAATATTCATGCAGTTTTATTTTTCCGGTAGTGTATCTCAATCCATGAGATATTGTGCCCTGAAGACATTTTAGAAGTTTCTTGGCACCAATTTAGTGAGGCTCAACCAAATATGAGCTCCCTGTGCTAACTGCAAAACATATGTCCAGACATCACTATTGTATAACTTCCTCGAGGTTGTCACAGTCTTGCAGTTTATCATTTCACATCCAGAATTAACTCCCTCTTACTTCTGCAAGTGAGAGGATCTGCATAGGTTTTCCTCGTAAGGTGCTGGTATGAGAGGTCTATCATCCATAGCCTCTGGATGGTTTGGATTCGTTTCATTCCTAGTGAATCTCAGCTTTATTAGATAGCTATCAATCCTCTCATACTATGCCCGGGGTGTTTAGCTTCAAGCCATAGAGGGCTTTCTTCCACCTGCATATGTGGGATTCTTGATTATCAATCTCAAACTCCTTAGGTTGTTCCACACCTATGGACCTGCTACATGAGGGAAATGGTCCCCTTGTAAGATTTTCCTTCGGTACATCTCAGACATGTACTTTCATGATCCTTTTGAATTCAGGCATCCTTGTCACCATCTGACTCATAGACCTTCGATGCTACGTGACAATGGACATGGTCCCGAGTGGACTTCCTGTAATTTGATACAACCCTAAACTCAAAATAATATTTGAAAATTCTATTTCAAACACGTACCTTTCATTCGATAAGTGTCACCCTGAAACCTTTGACTTCCATTTCCAAGATGGACACCAAGTTCTTTTGTGATCAGGTACATAAAGGTGTTTCAGGGATTTCGTTGCTTTCTTGAAGAGATGGTCTTATCCTTGATGACCTACTTTTCTGCCATTCGGACACTCCTTCGCATAAGGGATGAAATTATTGTAAACAAGGCAGCTGCCTTTCCTTCCATCCTTAGATTTGAACTTCCCAATGAAGAAATTTCTGTTGCGCCAGTCTGATAATATTTTCTGCTTCAAATTCACCTTGGGTGAATTATGAGGAACCCATTGATCCTTTTGTCTTGTCCCAACCGTCTTCAGTTATTGCTCTTTCACTCTTGCTTGGGAATTGTCTTCGCCTCAGCTCCGATACCATGTTATTTTTAGGTATGTTCTATGCTAGAGTAATTTATTTAATTTCTTTTGTATATTAGCAATCACATCAGCATAAGGTAAACTGCAGATAGAACATAAACATAAATCGCAGAAAACAAGCCAAGACAAGAGGACAAAAGATGTGGCGCTAGCCAGGGACAAACCCCACAATGTGTGGGGAAACCCTTGATCAATTCTTCTTTTATGTTCTTTAAAATTCAGCAAAGAAAGAGAGAGAGAGAGAGAGATAATACATTTAAAACAGAAGTCAACACTTTGACTTATCTAGATCTAGCATAGATCATTTCGTATAACGATGAGATCAGTTGAAGACATTCTCCTTCAACTGATTCTCCAAGGTGACTCCTTCACCTATTATCGTTTTGTGTCTTGTCCATGAGCTGCACCTTACCGTGTAGCACCATCATGTTGCATCATGCATCATCATGCTGCTCATGATCTCATACATCACGCTGCCCATACATCATGGTGTCCATGATCTACTTCATACTGCTTATATATCTCATGATGTCCATATTCATCATGTTGCTCATATATCTTATGATGTCCATATTCTACATAGAGTGTCTTTCATGCCATGCCATGCCATGTCATTGCATATGCTGACACAATTCCACTGAACAAGACTACGTTCAGCTGACATGACAGTGCGTCTCCATGCTATGCGTATATCATTATTGTGGTACTACAACATGTATTTTCCAGTGTATATATATTTTCATGACTACGTTATTCATAGCATGTATGCCCATAGCTGCGTTATTCAATAACGTATATATGCATTTCTATATATAGTAGCATGTCTACATTATACTAATGTCATAACCGATATTATAATGCCATGACTGTGTTATTCATAACAGCATGTATGCCCATAGCATAACCATTCATGAAGTTGTTGCGTATCCACATGCGTGTATTATTGTGCGTATATATATTCATTGTGTTGCTGCATATCCACCTGCATTGAGCGTATATGACTGTGACAATGATATATGCCCTGTGGTATATATTCCACGTATCTCTACCATGCTGCCAGATACAGGGTCTGCATGTATGTTGATGCATACATATTCCACGTATCTCTACCACACTCTGAAATCTAGGGTATGACCGCATTCTATACATATGACTTCATTCCCACATGCGTGCTACAACGTGAATCATATATATGTGTGTGTGTGTGTGTGTGTGTGTGTGTGTCCACATATCTCTTCAACCACATTGCCAGATCTAGGGTATGACAGTGTTTCATACATATGACTGCATTCTTCAACCATGTTGCCAGATCTAGGGTATGACAGTGTTCCATGACTGCGTTCCACACCCATACATATCAATGTGTTCCCTTTATCTTCATGCATGACATGTATTCTGGATAGCGTATTACTTCTCTTTAAGAACAGTGTATGATTTGCTATATACTTTAACTACAGTTGCAGCTTCATATACTTGTCTGCCGATTTATGACTACGTTCTCCATTATATTAGACCAGCGTAATCCATAGTGTATCTCCTTCTCCAAAAACCCAAGACGTGGAGAGGAGATCACTTGAGGTGTATATCAAATGACTTCAAATCCTCTTCTATTTATACTAAGGTGTAGGTGATGAATAGACACGTTTATTGGCTTTCTAAGCCTACTCAAGTCATTGGTCGGCTAGATGATAATTCCATAATCTGAATAAATTCATATCTCCATAAATACTTATCGGAATTGGATGATCTTTAGATAAATCCTACACCTCTTGACGAGAGGGATCCAATAAAAATATCAGCTGCCATAAATAAGCTGACCCACATGGAGTTTGGACCTAGTTGTCAATTTAACATTTTCTCTTCCAGATCCCCGTGAAGAAATTTTGTCTTCACATCCATCTGTTCAACCTCAAAATCAAAAGTAGTAGCAACAAATAAAAGTAATCTAATGGAAGTTACCTTGGCAACAAGAGAAAAAATATCACCAAAACCAATTCCCGACACCTGGGAATAACCTTTTGCTACCAACTGAGCTTTGTATTTATGCACCTTTCCTTCTGCATTTGTCTTCTTCTTGAACACCCATTTGTTTTCATGGGTTTCCTTCCAGCCGACAACTCCACCAGATCCCAAGCCTCATTTTTTTGCAAAGATGCCATTTCATCAACCATGGCCTCTTTCCAGAGTTTGCCATCCTCTGAATCTACTACTTCCTTCACAGTTTTGGGATCATCGTCAGTAATAGATAAAGACAAATTTGAACAGAAAGCAGATGGACTATACCTTTTTGGTTGCCTTCTTTCTTGAACTGATCTTCTCACACCCGGAGTTTGTGGCTTTTCATCTTCTGGTTCCTCCTCTGCTATAGAGTTTGATTCTTCCTCCTTTAGCTCAAACTCTATCTTCTCGGGTTCCTTTGGACTTCATGTTTAAGAATATCTTTCACCTCTCTGAACACCACATCTCGGTTGTACACAGCCTTCCTTGTTACTGGTTTCCAAAGCTTATAACTCTTTAAACCATCCTTATACCCAATAAAGATGCACTTTTCAGATTTACTATCCAACTTGGTTCATTTCTCCTTTGGAACAAGTACATATGAATCACAGCCAAATACCCTCAAATGTGAAAGAGAGGGTTTCTTACCAGTCCATACCTCTTGTGGAGTCTTATCTTCCAACACTGATGAAGGTGATCTATTGACCAGGTAACATGTTGTCTCCACTGCCTCTACCTAGAATTCTTATCCTAACCCGGCACCACTGAGCATTCTTCTTGCCCTTTCCATCAATGTCTTGTTCATTCTTTCTACAACTCCATTTTGCTAAGGTGTATATGGAGTAGTCTTCTATCATGCTATACCACACTTCTTATAGAATTCTTCAAATTCCTTATTGCAAAACTCTCCATCGTTATCGGTCCTCGGCACCTTTATCTTCTTCTCTATCTAGTTTTCCACCAGAGCCCTAAATTCTTTAAACCTGTCAAAGACTTCAGATTTCTTCTTAATGAAATATATCCATGTATTCCTTGAGAAGTCATCTATAAATTATACATAGTACACAGACTTATCTAGTGATGGAACCTTCACAAGTCCAAACACACCACTGTGCACAAGCTCTAATATATGTTTCGCCCTCTTACTACTAGAGGGGAAACTCACTCGATTCTACTTCCCATATACACAATTTTCACATAAATCAAAATCCAAGGAGCTATTACTCATACCTTCTACCATACCTTTAGCATGAAGTATTCGAAGGCCCTTCTCTCCAATCTGTCCAAGCCTTTGATGCCACAGTATGGTCTTCTCTCCAGACACCACAATATTTTCTGCTCCACTTTCAGGAACCACAGAACTATTGCACCCATCAACAATAGTGCTACCTTGCAGCTTGTACAGAGTTCTAATTTGAACTCCTCACATCAATACCAGTGCCCCCCGAACCATCTTGCAGGTATCCTTCTCGAACATTGTTTTTACACCTGCATCATCCAACTTGCTTACATAAATCAGATTTTTGGCCAATGCAGGAATATGTAGAACACCCAAAAGTGTTCTAACCCTTCCACCTTGAAATTTCAACTTTATTTTTCCGCGACCAACAATTCTAGCCTTCCTATCATCCCCTAAGAAGACATCACCACCATCGTATTTCTCATACCCGCATAACCACTCTCTATGGGGAGTGAAGTGAAAGGATGCACCTGAGTTAATCAACCATGCCTCATGATATACATGTGTACTTGAAGAAGCCAAGTACACATCACCACCTTCATCTAAGGTGGTTTTTGCCTCTGCAGAAGAAGCATCATCAGATCCCTTTCCTTTGTCAGGAGCTTTAGATTTACAGTCCCTTTTCTAGTTCCCTTCCTTTCCGCATTTCCAACACACCACTTTTATAAGTTTTCCTGGAGATTTAGATCTCCCTCTAGATTTAGATCTCCCACTTGATGACTTATTTTTGTTTCTGTTCTGGGACCATCCTCGTACAGACAAGGCATCACCATTATGGCTCTCCATATTTTTCCATCTCATCTCCTCCATCAGCAAGGATGAGACTATTTCATCAAACTATAAGGCAGTTGCATTTCTACCAATTGCAATAACCATACTATCCCACGAATATGGTAGAGAACACAACAAACTAATGCACTTATCTTCATCTGAAATTTTGATATCAACTAACGATAACTGACTTACCACAGTATTAAATGCATTTATATGCTCTGTCACCGAGTCTCCATCTTTCATCCTCAGGTTATACAGCCTTTTCTGTAGGAATAGTTTATTCACCAGAGACTTAGATTGGTACAAAGTCCCTACCTTGTCCCATAAATCCTTCGCCGTAGCTTCCCCTGATACATTCAAGAATATTGAATCCGAGACACATAATCGTATTATGATCTTTGCCTTCCGATCCAACTTCTTCCATTCTTCATCGACACTCCCATTAGTTTAGTACCTGGATATACCGCGATCCACTGATCTTTATCCACCAACAGATCCTCCATCTTGATTTTCCACAACTCAAAACTCTAACCATTAAATTTCTCAAACTCTATCTTTCCACTGCTCACCATCTTCTTTCACCACTAGAATCGATCCTGCATATATCCCACTGAACAAGATCTACCATAAGCCCGAGAAAAAACCCCTCAACAACAAATGCATCCCCTTGAAGCCAAAATAGCTCTGATACGAAATGTAGGTTTTAACCCTGTACAGAAATTACCTGCATATGAATTCTGAAACACAAAATAAACAATGCAAGAGCATAACACATAAAACACATATACACGGAGATTTTCCCTTGGATCCCAAAACCGGGACTACCAGCTTGATTTTTCATTATGATCCTTTCAATGTTACAATACATATTTATACATGCCGAAGCATCCACTACCATGGACCGAAAAACATCGCATCCAAAACCATGGACCAAAAACTATCACGTCCAAAACCATGTGCGAAATCTTGCACAAAACCATAGGTAGGTCTGCCCAACCTAATATAGGGTCCAAAAACAAAATTTTCTGAGGCATTGCCCTAGACCCCATAGAGTGGGGTTACCTGCACTCCTCAAAGCCCCATGTGATTCCCCCCGCTACACAATCGGCGCAACGAAAGGGGGGGCTTTTCCCCCCTTCTAACCCCCCGGTTAACTACGTGGACTAGTCGTGGAAAGAATATAACACAACTGAACAAAATGAATTAGGTTATTTTGGATCTAGGGTCAAACACGAACGTCCTACCAAAGAAGACTTGGGAATGGATAGGAAGACCCATGCTGTAGTGGTCTCTGATTCAGTTAAGGATGGAAAATCAGAACAACCCCATGGGATGGCTGCAAGGGGTGGCTGTAGATATTGAAGACGCGAGCTCATTGGCTAACTTTGAAGCAATAGAAATTGTGGATGATAGCAACCCCTACCTTGCGCTCCTTGGCATTGATTAGGTTATTGATATGAATGGGGTAATCAACCTAAAGAAGCAAAAGATGATATCTGACAAGAAAACGCTCCGCGTAATAGTACCCCTAGATCCTGTTGAAGCATCGCACTATATTGAACCAATCCGTGATTATGAGAGTGACAACGATTTGGATTGCATATATAAGATTACAGCATGAGACCAAGATTGGGTGAATCCAATAGTGGATGGATGAATTACATGGGATCGTGATAGTTCCTGCACCTCAGACTCTGATGAAGAATTAGAGCGCTGGAAGGATGGATTACATGAAGTAACCACGCTAAGCTTGAACATGATGACCTGATTATTTCTCTGTGTGTCGTTAGAGGTAAGAAATATGTCCACTTATGATAGCCTGAATGAGGTAGATGTATTTTTGGATGCATTTCAGAGGGAGGTACCAAAAAAGTAGCGCTTCCAAGCTTTGGACTGGCACTGTGCGCTACGCCCGCAAGATGGTGGGGTATGCACAAGGGTAGCTTTGATGATTGGTGCGAATGTAGCAGGATGATGAGGACATGCTTTGGGAAATCGAAGGTATGAATGACAGAAAAGTATGACGAGAAGGACGATCCGCGTGCACACTTGGCCAAATCGGCTCAAGCTTATGGAGCGAAGCCCCAACCTGAATGGGTGCACTTTTTTTCTCACACCTTGGATGTCATCTCGATGAATTGGTACTTGGAAACAGAGTTGTGTCATCGTACAGGAGAATGGGATATTCTGTGTGAAGGATTCATAATGACATTCGGTTTTGAAGACAGGTTTGACTATATTGATGAAGTTCTACAAGAAGTGAAAGCAGAAATCTTTAGGATACTGATGAATCCTTTGGATCTGATTCAACCCGATTGGACTACTCAGCTAAGCAACATGCTGGAATGTTATAACATGACTGCTGAAGAAGAATTTGGGGATCCGCAAAAGATTAACATCCCTGAAATAGAGGATCACTGTGAGGTTGAGGGACCGTAGACTGAGAATCCTGATATAACCGCGCCACTGAAAACAAAACATGTAAATATTGGTATGGAGGCAGAGCCCAAATTCGCAAATATTGGAGATTACTAGGATGATGAAACGGTGGATAAGGTCATTAAATTTCTCTGTGAATACTAGGATTTGTTCCCTATCAAGTTTACGGAACTGAAGGGATAATAGAAGACCTGGATTTTATGAAGATCACGTTAAAACTTGATGTGAAGTTGGTTAAGCAAAGACCTTATTGCCTCAATCTGAAGTATAAGGAGAAGGTCCACTTAGAGCTAGACAAGATGCTCAAGACAGGCATCATTGAGCCTATAGAAGAATCTGATTGGGTAAGCTCAATGGTGGTATAGGAAAAGAAGCAGAAGGATGAAATAAGGATATGTGTAGATCTAAGGAAGTTGAATGACGCTTGCGTACATGATCCTTTCCCGACTCCATTCACTGATGAGATGTTGGACAATGTAGGTGGTCAGGAAGCGTATTCCTTCACTGATGGGTTCTCTAGGTACCATCAGATCAAAATCACGCCAGAGGATAGAAGCAAGAAAACCTTCGTGACTGATTAGGAATGTTTTTAGTACACTGTCATGCCTTTCGGATTGAAGAGTGCGACTGCGATTTTTTCGCACTTAGTTATTGCTGCGTTCAAGGAATTTATTCATAAGTTTGTGGAGGTATACTTTGATGATTGAACTATGTTTAGGCTGGTAAAACGTCATGTAGAAAGTTTGTGCGTAATGCTAGATACTTGTCGAAGATACCATATCGTTCTCAATTTGAAAAAATGCATGTTTTGTTTTCCTTTTGGGACTTTGCTGGGTCATGTGGTTTGTAGACAAGGACTGATGGTAGATCCCGCAAAGATCGCGATGATACTTAAATTTGAAGCGCTGAGAAGTGTGAAACAGCTGCCGCAACCTTAGGACATACTGGATATTATAGGAAGTTTATCAAGAGCTATGCCCATATCACCACGCCTATGGAAAATTTGTTGAAAAAGGACATCACATTCTTCTGGAACGAGGATTGTAAGAAAATCTTGGATGTATTGAAAGAAAAGATGGTCAACACGCCGATTTTTGTCTTCCTAAATTAGAAGAAGGAGTTTCATGTACATGTCGATGCGTCATGTATAGCGCCAGGAGCAGTATTGACGCAAGTTGGCAGAGGAGAATTGGACCATCCTATAGCGTCCACAAGCAGAAGGTTATCCAAGGTGGAGAGGAACTATTCCACCACCGAGCGCGAAGGGTTAGCCATGGTATATGCGAACCAAAAGTTTAGACACTATTTGTTGGGTGGCCATTTTAAGATGTATACAAATCATTCCACGTTGAAATACCTAGTCAATAAGCCTGTGTTCGGGGGGATAATCTGCAGGTGGTTGTTATTGTTACAGGAGTATGATTTTGAAGTTATTGTGAAGCTCGAACGACTAAATGTGGGACCAGACCATCTGTCACGCATCAAAACAGGGGAAGAGCCCACTAATTTGGAGGAGGGATTACCTGACGCGTAGCTATTTGTTGTGCACGTCGTGGATGATCATTTTGAAGATATCATACACTTCCTAATGACAGGAACTTCCTCGGAAGGTTACACCGTCCAACAGAAGAAGGAGTTAGTGGTGCGTGTGGCAGATTTTTCTGTCATTGTTTGGCATCTGTACAAAATGTGTTCTGATGAAATATTATGACGATATGTACCGAAGTTTGAAAGGAGCAGTTGTTATAGATCCATTTGGGCACATCAACCCCAAATTACAAATCGATACTATTAGGGCCCATCAACCCCTATTGCAGTTGTTACATGCCCTAAAGAAGTTAGTCATCAGAATGCCTCACTTCCCAAGAAATTCCATCACTGAAAACATCCAAAAACTACCTCTAAGAATATTAGTGCAAGTATGCCTTCATTAGGGTGCGTTGCAGTGTAGCCCAGTACACTAACAGGGTGCCCTGCAGTGCAGCCCAGTACACTACCAGGGTGGATCAGCGCAGGTAGATACACTACCAGGGTGCACTACAGTGTAGCCAATACACTGTCAGTGTGCATTGCAGCACACTTGGTCCCTCTTTGGCTTGTGCTAGGCAAATTTGAGTGAATTTTTGTGAGGGTTTGAAAGATTCCTTATCCATTGGAAGCCTCTAGAAGTTTCTCAATGCCACCTACTCCTTTGAGTTCGCATTTGGATGAGGAAGGGAGTTAAGGAACATCAATCCCCTATCCCTTCTTCCATGGAACTGATTTCTAAATTTAGAAAGACATTCACTATCACCATTGATGGCATAACTTCCTTCACTCACCTATAAAAAGATCACTCATCTAAGAGATCAGGGGGCTGAAAAATATAAGGAGATGTTGGTGATATGAGATTAGAATTCAGTGCAAGTATTGTAATAGTGTTGGAGTGTCTTACTTTTCATGAGGTTAAGAGGGATTGAAATGGAAGAATGTCACTGGATTGAGCATATATGGGTTGTAATATTTCCTCTTATCAATAAAGTTTTCAAGAATTTTTACTTATTCTTGTGTTATATGTTAATGCTTTCATATGTATATCATGTTCTTGATTCCATGTTATTTATAAGCAATAGATCATTATCATTTGCCTTGATGGGTTTTTGTTTATCTGCTTGTGCAGGTACTTTCCAAGAAATTTAAGTACGGAAAGGAGCAGCAAGATCGGTCAAGGGAGACAAGGAGCTAGTGAAAAACTACAAGTAGGTTTCTCTTCTCTCTTGTTTTATCTATTGATTATAGAAAAGGTTTATATTACTTTGTCTGTTGTTTCTAGACGTGTTACTAGATCTAGAGGGTTAGGCGTTTGTCCAAGAACACTAAATATTCTTGAAACAACAATATCCTCATGGACGCTCATGGGAGCACCGCAGGAAGACATTATGCAGGAAGAGCGACAATATAGAAGATTCTACGTGCAGGGTTGTGGTGGCCAACCCTCCATCAGCATTCAAAATCTTACTGCAAGGCGTGTGATGTATGTCAAAGGACAGGCAGGCTATCGTGGAGGGATGATCTGCCTTTGAATCCACAGATGACATTACAACCCTTTGAGAGATGGGCGATAGATTTTGTGGGACCTATTTAGCCCCAAGGGAAGAAGACGGGAGTGCAGTATATTATCACTGTGACAGAGTATTTGACTCGATGGGTGGAGACACAGTCTGTGAAGGATTGCACAGGCACGACTACTGCAAAGTTCCTCTTTGAGTATGTATTGATGCAATTTGGGTTTCCAAATATTCTGATGAGTGATCGCAATACGCACTTTCTGAATGAGACGATCAGCACGCTGACAGAGGAATTTCAGGTATATCACCAGAAGAGGACACCTTATCACCCACGGGTTAATGGGACGGTGGAAGCATTCAATGAGGTGTTGGAGAACGCACTAACCAAGGTTTGCAACACTCATCAAATTGATTGGGACCTACACATACCCCCAGTACTATGGGCCTATCGGACGACATGCAAGAATTTGACAAGACAGACACCCTTTAGGCTTGTATATGGCATTGAAGCAGTGATGCCCATGGAATACATTGTGCCTAGTCTACGCATAGTGGCACTCACGGGTATGACAGATCATGGAGCCCTAGAAGAGAGGATGGCGCAGCTGGCTGAGCTTGAGGAAGAGAGATTTCTAGCTAGATTCCACCAACATGTCCAAAAGCAACGCAGAAAATCATGGCATGATCGGCACATCAAGCTGTGCAACTTTAAGGTAAATGACCTGGTTTTGTTATATCACAGTAAGTTTGATAAATTTCCAGGGAAATTCAGAATACATTGGTTACGGCCCTATGTCATTAAGGAGATTACCGATGGAGGAGCAGTTCAGTTAGTTAGATTGAATGGACATCCCTTCCCAGGAAAGGTGAATGGCAGCAGATTGAAGCCATATACCGGTGGTCCGACCATGTGACTATATGAAGGTAACATAGTCTTAGCGCTCCAGGCAGCTGAAAGGAGGCGCGGAACTATAAACTACACTACCTAGGTTGGGGAGTTATGCGATTGGAGGATTGTGCGAAGCAAGGAAGCATCACAGGGTTCGTGACAGCGCGAAGGGAGCTACGCTACCCAGGTATAAATCACGCAGATTAGTCAGAAAGTGACTGTTAAAGTCATTTTTCATGATACAACGATAGAAATGCGGCAAAATGAAGCTAGTGACAGGAATTTAAGAAGGAATTTATGGGTTAGATCCTTGAAAATCTACCGCCAATCTGGCATTAATGAACCGAATGTGGGGGGGACAGTCGGATTTGAATTCAAAATGCCCTATAAATTACAGGTGGCTTCCCAGCGAAAAACACTTGGCATTTTGAGGATTGAGTTGTTGAGCTCTCAAGCACACATGAACCAAGATTTCTTTGAGGCTCTGATACTGAGTTCAGCATTTGAGCAGTTACCAGAGATGACACGTGCATTGTTGAACATCGTCATGTCGGCACTCGCAAAAACTATGGATACCGAAGCGGTGATAGCCAAGGATTTTGTGCCAGAAATTATTATGGAGGTAGAGGAAGTTGCCCCAGAGGTTGTCGAAGTATTAATGGAAGTCCCCAAATCACCACCGACACCTAGACCAAAGCCGAGCCCAACCAAGAATAGAACAAAGGATAAGAAGGGAAAGCAACCTGCAATACCAATGCACACATCGCCGAGAAGAAACCCACCGAAGGACAAGCCCACCACACAAGAAAAGGGCAAAGCCATCAATCTAGAGCCGAAGGAGGAAGAAATTGAAGACATCCTAATGGATGATGAGGATGTGGGGATAGACGTGGAGGAAGTTGAAGCCCAGGGTGTTGACCCTATCACTCGGTTGCCTGAGTACATCCATTCGCGGAAGGGCAAGACAAAGGTGCCAAAAGATATCAACAAAAGCAAGGTCCCCTTGCAAACCCTCTGCTGCCAGATGAGATTGTCTTTGAAGGACCGTGCTTGGGGGTGGGTTCCTCTGTTAAAACTTGAAGACTGGGACGTGGCTAACCATGAGAAGTTCTCGCACTTGGCGACCAAGCAGCTAATGCGTCGCATTATTGATAAAACCACCAGGATGACCGCATTAGAGCCTCGGAAATGGCTCAAGGGAGTAGACAAGGCAAGTCTGCTCAACCTACTATGCGTGCCGCACTACAACCGCACTCTGATTACAGTACTAGTCATCAAGTAGCCATTATACTTGGTGCATGATGGTGTTTGTAGCTAGAGGAGCCAATACCCATCACCGACATATTGATCCATAGGATCACGCAGCTGCCCTACACAGGAGAAAATCCAGCCATGATGTTTGGCAGAAAAGGTGGCGAGCAGGCCCTCGTGGAGGCCATGAAGGAGAAATTTAAGCTTGTGAAGAAATCGTGCAGATATGCCATATCAAGCATCAGTGACCCTACCGTAAACATGCCTACGCAGATTCTGGTAGGGAAGGGGATGAGGAAGTGTCATGCTGATGAGGTGTCGGCACCTGTCATCATGCTCGCAACCTAGTGCATCGAAGGAGTCCAATTCAATTGGCACACTATCTCTGCAGTGAGTTCCTTAAGAACTGTTGAGAGGCACAGGAGTTTAACAAGATGTTCCACTACGCGTGACTCTTGATGTATATTGTGCTAGTAGCATGGGAGCTACCAGAGGATAGTAAATTCCCCTCGGTCGTGCCGGACCTACCAGAAGCAGTGAAGTACGCTTCGTTGTGGGAAACCAAGGATGTGCAGCGCATCAAGGATAGCAAGATCTTCTAGATCTTGATGCAGATGAACATTTGCACGACCATCAATCATAAACCATGGTTGTCACCTATGGTGTTTGCCAACCTACAGGGCTACACGGAGTTGAAGGTAGATTTTCACCATGTGTCCATCAGGGCACAGAAAGACCCTGCGCAGACATTGTATGACTTGCCTTACCTGGCAATGGATGACACCATTGATGCAGTACTTGATCGTTGGCCGATAGAATGGCACACTACAACAGATTTGGTGGTGGGAGCAAGAAAGTTTGCCTCGTAGCGCAAGAAGGAGGAGGGAAAGCTCAAGATGGTGTAGCTAGCCGAGAAGAGGAAAAAGGAGGTCGTTGACAAGGCCCAAGCAAAGCGTGATGCCTCTCAGCAAACGGCAAAGCAAACAGGTGGAACCGAGCGAGGCTCTACCAAAGGTGCGAGGTCGCCTTCGCCCGAGATAGAGGAAGAGATGGACGAGCAAACCAAAAGCACGACATGGACCCACAAGCGATGTTCACTCGCATTAAGCATCCAAGGGAACAAGAGAAAGGAGGGTCGAGGAAGAAATCCAAGGCCACTAAGACGTCGTTGGACCCAATCACCCTCGCAGAGGGAAAATTGTACAACAATGGAGACACGGTGTGAGATGTCACCGCGAAGGCCCTACAGCAGTTTGAGCAGCAGTAGCAACTAATATTGCGGTCTATCCAGACAAGTCTACAGGAGCTGCAGACCCACGCATCATGGGCTGGCACGGTGTCCACCAGCCTTGCTATTGGCACTTCAGAAGCTGCCAAGATGCTACGCACGAAGGTCTCTAGTGCGATAGTGTTTCCCAATGGAGCATTGACCATGGAGAATTAAGCTGAAAAGCCCACTATCAGCGCCCTCAAGGGAGTAGGGTTGAATCTAATAGTGGTCCCTGGCAAGGCGCTCCACCTATTTTAGGATGGAGTGATTATGGAGTTAAGGGCCCATGAGGACCACGCACTACAGGTGATCAGCAAGCAGAGGATTAACAATGAGCAGATGGCACTTTAGCGAGACTCTGCCATCACTGCCATGAACGAGTTAACCGACCAAAACAAGCGTATAATTCATGTCATGGAGGAGGCATGTTGAATGGTCCCGAAATTGGCCATTCCTGAGGAAAAACTGGTCAAGGTATGTGTCTGCAAGCTGGCTATAAGGGTGCGCGATGCTCACACAGAGATGGCGAGGGTTCAGTTGGAGTTGAACCTGCAGATCATCGAATTACAGTTGAAGGCCCAATCTTCAACTCCGCCAAAAGTAAAGGAGCAGTGTGCAACCGTTATAACAGAGGAAATAGAGGCAGTTGACAGTGCAGTAGCAGAATGCACACAACTTTTTGAATAGTTGTTTGAGGTCCTGATGAGCCTGCAGGAGGACCCTAATGTACAACGAATGGAGACAAAAGTGCGAGAACTGTAGCAGCGCTATGATGAGGTCAAAGGCATAGCGTGAACTATCGCACTCACACAGAGACTAGCAAAGTTGCAGGAGGCCAAGATATTGAAAGAACAAGTGGATGCAGCACAGCACAAGGAAGTAGTGTTGAAGGTGCGACTAAAGCCCTGGCTAGATGAGGCTTATGTAGTTATGACCTCTATTGAAGGAAAGCTTGCGAATCTACAAGCAACCCAGCAAAAGCTTCAGGTCAACAATTCAGGAGCAGTGACTGAGCAAATTGTTGAAGAAGCAAAGCATGCGACCACACAGTGCATTGTCGCGGTTGTGATCATACAGGTCAAGCTGGGAGGTCTTTGTGCTGAGATCTCTGCACCTATTGTGTGACTCGAGGGCGAGTCATGATGTTTGTGTTGGGGGCCTGTTGGGAACGGGATCCCCCAAGGACAGTTTTGGGGCTAAAAGCCCATGTTTTGGGTCAATTTTTGTAATGAAGTTATAAATTCTCTGCATTTTGTGGTCACAGAGTGTGAAGGTGTCATGAGTCATAAATGGTTGTCACCCTTATTATGTAAAGTGTAAAGTCAGATGTAAATATCCACCCATGGTCCGTGGACCATGGGATTTTATAAAAAGAGCTAAGTAAGCTTTAAGTAGTTCAAGAAGTAATAAGTTTGGAATCATAAATTTTGGGGAAGTAAGGAGTCTAAGTTTTCGGGTCTTAGCGTAGGTAGAGGATCTATAGCTGAGTGCATAGAGACCTAGGGTAGAAGTCCACAACTGATGCACAGACCCCTATAGTTGTGTGCGTAGGGTAGATAGAGTCTGTAATAATCTAGAGATATCAATAAAGAGAAGTATTCTACAAATTTTGTGTCCTAATTTCCTGTTAATGCATCTTGTTATATTGTGTATGAATTTGATTTACAATGCTTATGTGAAGCACGAATGTATGTAATGATGGTGGTTAACTAAACGCAAGTGAGAATATCAGTTTAAGCAGTGCTAACTATGATTGTTTAATAAGATAAGTAAAACACTTAAGATAACTAGGGAACTTGTACAATAGGTTGTCATAGCAGCTCGAAATTACCTAGACTTCAGGTTAGGGCTGCGCGAAGGCCAATCGTACTCCTTCGCGGAGGTACTGAGGGGTGGAATAAAAGGCTATACTGGCAGAGCCCTAGAACTTAGCTATATGTGTGAAAGCAGGAATAGAGGATATAGACCGACATCACGACCATCTCAGGGTGCGGAAACTTGGTTCTAGCATCGCCCCATACTGCTTCGGGTGAGACTTCGGTCTGTACTCCGCAGGCTGATGCCAAAAGGGCCAATATTGTAGGGATTTGTTGGGCTAACTAACGTTGAACCTAGGTCATGCCCCATGCAGCCAACAAGCATAGTAGGTCTTATCTCAATGTCATATTCTACGATGTGTTATGAAACCAGCTCACAAAAATATAGAAAAGATGTATCAACGACTTAAAAATCATCCTCTTCGAGGGGGAAACCTCCTTTAGATTACACAAATGAACAATTCTTGGATCATATAAATGACAAGGCTTCCTTTCTATATATAGGATTCTAAGCGGTCCTAATACAATCAAAGCCTACATAACAATAATATTGTAGGGGCACAACAATAACAATAGTGGAATTCTATGGGGCATAATAATAACAACATTAGGACTATATGGGTTCAATAATACAATAAGGAGGTTGCATTAATAACAATAAGGGGTTACACTAGTAGTATAGGGACCTAACATGCCCCTCTCCTTCAAAAATTGTTTTCCTCAATGCTTGAGTATTTTTGGATGCTTCTATATAAAATTCTCATCCTCCCATGTGGAATATTTAGCGGGGAAGTTCTTCCACTTGATGAGATACTCTGAAATTGATCGATTTCCTAGCTGTCGGGTTCTTGTTTCCATGACTGCTTCAAGTTCAAATATGATTTTTCCTTCCTCATCCAATTCCAACAATATTGTTTTAACTGGGACCTTATCACCTATAAACCTCCTTAAGCATGAAACATGGAAAACTAGGGGCACTCGGGAAGATGAAGGAAGCTCCAATTTGTATGCCATAGTACCAATCTTTTGCAACACTTTATAAGGACCATAAGACTTTGGTGATAATTTATTATCCTTCTTAGCTTTCTTGAGGGGCACTTGTTTATATGGTTGTAGTCGTAGAAATACCTAGTCGCCTATGTCAAAACTTCTTTCCCTGCGTTGTCGATTTGCATGTTGTTTCATTTGATTCTACGTGAAAGTGAGCTTATCATTTTTCTTCTTGATATGTCCTCCTATCTTGAGAGTTTGGGGAGTGGTAATTCCTGCCAATGCATTACAAGATATGGTCAAATTCATTTCTTATTTCTCTGGGGTTTGTTCTTGGTGTATATCCTCTTCTTTTGAAGTTTCTTAATCCTTTTCTTCCTCCTCTTCACAATTAATGTAAAATAATTTCTTCTCAGCACACTTATGAACTTTAGTGTATTTGTTATCACAACTGTAACAAAGGTCATTTTCTCCATTTTTTCCAATTTTCGCAGTGTTAACCTTGTAGGCTGTTGAAGGCTAGAAGCAATAGCACTTACATCTTTATAACTGTGAGTGGTAGGATTTCTTGTTGCCATAATTTTGCTTTCAATTTTTCTTGCCAACCTGAATGCCTTCTCCAATGAATTAGGCTCCCAAAGACGAACCTCATGTTGAATGTTATCCTTTAAAGTCCCTATGAACACATCAATCCTCTGCTTCTCTACAATATCATTTACCCTTTATTCAATTTTTGGAAGTCCTCGATGTGCTCTTCCATTAAACCCTTTTGTTTGAGATTTATCAATTGGCTAAAGAAGGTGTTTCTCTTTGTATCCTCATAGTGTGCTACCATTTCCTCCATGAAAATTGACTAGGTGACAACTGGTTTACAAGAACAAAACCCTTTATATCATAAAAAATGATTTGGTTCTAAATATAAAGATGCAATACGTACCTTTTGTAACAATTGCACATCATGTAGATCAAAATATTTCTCCATTTATAGTATCCATGTTATGGGATCATTTCCATCAAAATTCCTCATATCGATCTTTTGAATATGGTGGGTCTTCAATCCAATGTTATATTCTATGAAATCATGATTAACATTTATTTTTTTCCCATCATGAGTTTCCTCTACTACCTTTTCGTCATTAGGAGGCCTTTCTTGTAGCAGCTTTGTCCCACCTTCCTTCAAATCTTCCATGTCTTTCTTCAAATATTCCATGTCTTTCTTGAAATCTACTTCCCTACCATCAATATTAGCTTCCATGGCACCTATAAAACTATTTATTTTAGCTTCGATCGCGATCTTAAAATCATCCATCCAATTTTGCGTACTAGGTGTTTCTATTTTCTTGATTCAAGTCATTCTTTTTCTTTCTTTTAGCAGCTCGATCTTCAATATATTTTATCTCTGAAATTTTGGATCTCCAAGGTATAAACTTGTGACTTGCAGTAGCCCTCTACGTTATCTTTCCAATGCAAACAGTCTGATCGAAATTGGATTCTCCAAGAAAGATTTATGCATAATCTACCAAGATGACCTGATTATATGTTTTTTCAATAGAGCCAAATTGTATGAAGTGTCACGTGTCACTGTTTCGACCTTCAAACCTAAAAACAATATAAAGAGAAGTACAATCTGTCTTATTTCTATAACTTCTTACGAAATTTCAATCTAATGCTAAGAGAGAAAGTTATGATGATTTTCTCAAGGTCACATGTTTGGGATGTAATTCGGGAGCCTGCAAAAACCCTAAATGTCTTGGACCATATCTCCAAAAAGATAGCGAAATAAGATCTGAAATTTGGGCCTAAGCTTCACCATGATTTCATCTCAAATGGGTTTTGATTGAAGAGTCTGAACCTTCGTAGAAACAAAATTATAGTGAAAATCCCATGATGACTTGTTTGAGATGGAATTCTAGAGCTTGCAACAACGCTAACTTCCTCAGATCATATCTCCAAAAACATAATGAGAAAAGATCTGAAATTCGTACCGGAGGTTTAGAACAATTTCGTATCAAATATGTTTTTTTTTTTGGTTCTAAAAATTTGTAGCGAAACAGTTATAACGAAAATGTTCGAAATAATACTAAGAGGGGGGATGAATCAGTATTAGCAAATCAATAACTTTTTCATTTCCATACTCTAATTCATATATGCTACTTCAGTTAATGGAACTCGTGTGTACACGCAACTGTATTTAATGCAACTAGCATATATCCAGCAAACTTATGATTCAGTTAATTCATCATCTGTTGATCATTAATCAGTGCATTATTACTTCACTCAACCATATAAACAGTAACCAGGTATAGTAAAAATAGAATAGACCATCACACATAAGAAACACACATGAACACTAAAGTTTAAGGTGGAAACCCAATGCGGGACAAAAACCACCTACTGTTGTCTTCTTTTAATATAATAAAAACCTGTTTACAATCTTGTACTGGCGCATACTCATTCCAGTACGCAGGCACCCACCTGCAGAAGGCTAAAACCTTCTCTCGTTTTCCAGCTTCTACTAGAAGGGAGCTACAACCCCCTAGCTCTTGTACTAGCTGATCTGTTTACTAATACGTAGGCGCCAGCCTACTGAAGGCTCCAACCTTCACTTGTTTTCCAGCTACTACTGGAAGGGAGCTCCAACCCCCTGGCTCTTGTACTGGCTGATATGTTTACCAGTATGTAGGCGCCGACCTATAGAAGGCTACAACCTTCCCTCTTTCTCTAGGGACCACGTTTCATAAATTTTCAGACTAGATACTCCTGGAACACAACACCATAATCTGAAGGCCATGTTTCATCCAATTTTCATACTGGACCCATCAACAACATTGAAGCTCACAAATCATAACTACAATACAATCATCAAATACATTTGCATCTACCAATCACTGAGATTCTAAATCACCCACAACTGAATCAATCAATCTATCTGAACTTCCAAAATACAGTCAACAAAATACAGTCACCAGAATGCAAAGCAGAACCCATATCTTTGTAATAGCAATCAGAAGCAACTGGTTCTTCAACCATCAAGTTCATAAGGTATAAGCTACTTGGATGTGTCAAACTACCATGTATACGCCCTTTTACCAAAGGGAACCAGCATACAGATCTGAAAATAATTACTTATACCTTCGCTGCAATTTTCTACTTCAGAAATACCCAGATCATCATATATAAAGGATAAAACATACGTCAGTATTCAGATCTGAACTATTAATACCATATAATGATAATGCATTTTAGTCTTCATGATCCCATTCCATTAACCTTCATTCACCACATAGGTTCATCCTTAGCAAAGCATCACAAACCCATAACCTGCATACTGGATCTCACATTTCATCAGTTATTCAATACTTGCACACTTTGGCCTAATGATATTCTCCTCCTTTTATACTTTTAGACCTTTCTCAATACCATGGACCAAAACCACTTAGGACCAATACCTTGGACCCAATACCTGGGGTCAATACCTCAGACCAGATACCTTGGACCAATACCATGGATCAAA
>APFE030055971.1:0-21884 GCA_000404065.3 Pinus taeda | reverse complement strand
TTATATTTAAATTTTTGTATTTAATAAAGTAAGTTGTTAACCGAAAAAATCATAATTTTAAAATATTGTTTTTTGAACTCAGTTGGCAGGGTAATTTTTTGCCCCTCATAAATAAAAAGAGATTCAATTCTTTTTGGGTTTAGGCACATTGTTAAACAATCAAATTGAATACATAATTCTTTGGAAAGGGCTAGGAATTGCTATATATGAAGGAAGCCATTGATTAATAATATGTGGAGACTCAATGCTAATAATAAAACAACTAAAAAAACTGGGGAATCTGCTCCCCACAACACTATGTCAAGGATTAATATGCAATTGAGGCATTTCAAGGAAGTTAAATTTTTCCATATCCCTCGGCATTTGAATAATGAGGCAAATGTTGTAGCAAACAAAGTGGCCAAACTAGAACAAGAGGTGATGGAGATTGATAATATTTACACAAATTACATTTGCTTCATGAGTCAACAACAATTTGCAAAGGATAGGGTTGGAAGATTTGGTAGTCGAAATGACGATACTAGTCATGGAAACTCTAGTTGGATTCAATAAAATCATTCCCATTTAATTATTACGCTAACCTTTCCCCTAATATCAAGCAAAATAGAGGTAGAGGTTATCCAGTAAATCAGCTATGGTGTACACAGAGTTAATGAAACTTGCCAGAGGACCTTGCTTGTTATCCGAAATAAGGATAGTTGGCAACCATTTGGGTCAAATTGGGGGCATTTGGGACTCATCAATTTAAATTTGCTTGGCAATCTGAGCAAGCATTCAAGTCACAAACATTCCTTAGTTATTGCAGAAATCCTTTGCCCAAATTACAACTTAATGGTGAATGTGCGAGAGGTTCTTTTCTCCTCTGCCATTTAATGACTTTCCTTGGTTTTAACTCCTCTCTGTGGGAGTCGTTACCTCTTTATATGCACCCTTTCTATTTATCCCGAATCATCAGTTATGTGCTCTCTACACTGGTTTATTATTCTTGAGGCATGCTTGGTCGTTGCTAACAATTTTGTTGGGGGATCTTTTTCGTTATTCTAGAGCAATGGCTTCCATGGATTAGTATTTCTTCAAGCAATCTCTAGCCCAAATGAAACACATGATTGACAGACTATCAGACTCAGTTGTTACTTTGTTGGAGCTCACAAATAGACGCACTGACCTAGTTGACAATGAAAGGGCTATGTAATTAGTGTTGGTACAAAAGAAAATCGAGCTTCTCTAAAAAATCTCTAAACTCTCTAAAAATAGGGACAACTCTTTTTAGAAAGGATTAGACAATAAAATCTCTAAAATCTCTTAAAATGTAAAGTGTTGGCTTAGAATCCAAGTTTTCTTTTTTTTTTTTTAGTATAAATCCCTGCCCATTTTGTTTACAAAAATATTTTATTTTGAAAAATTATTTTTAAGATGAACAAAAATATATAAAATGAATTTTCTTTATTTTCAGTTTAATTTACACTTTAACTCAAATTATAATATAAATTCAATTATATAATTTAAGAGAAACTATAACTCTTTATCTTTAAAAATTAAAAATTATAATATTTTATTTTTCATCTTTTTAAATATAGAAATCATAAATTTTATTTTAAATTATTAATATTATTGACATAACTTTACCCACTTTTAAAATAGCAATAAAATATCTTTAAAAAGTTATACCTTTAATTAATATAACTTTCATTATTATATTAGTTTAATATTTTAATATATATATAATTTACATTTTATTATAATAATATTATATTAAATCTATTTAATATTTTTATTTAATCATATTAATTTTAATATAATTATATATTAATATATTAATAATTACTTTTTTTCCTGCGATTTCTTTTTTAATATTCAACTCTACAAAAAGATTTTAACAATCTATTCTCTCTACACATATATTATTGATAAAAATCAAATTATTTAATTGCCAAATTATCTACTCATATAAAATATGAAATAATGATTTTTTAAGATTGAATAAATTCCCACATAATATATTATATATTATATATATAATATATTTATATATATATTATATGATTATTTAATTGAGAACTTGATTTTTGGATCTCATAGTTGCTATAATATTTCTAATACCACAAATTACCAATTTATTACTTTTCCAATTAACATAATGTAAATAAAAACTATAATTAGTTTATCTTGTATTAAATATTTTTTTTTAAATTCAAATACTTTATTATTAAAAAAAACTATTATATTGATATTATAATATATTAATATATAAATTTAAAAATCTGTTATAAATATCTTTTTATTTGAAATTAAATTATATTTTAGTGTATATGGATTTAGGGAAATGTCATATTTAAAAATAAATACCCACACTCAAAGTAAATATTAAGGTGATCTCCTTTCACAAAAATTTTCAAAGTTGTTAGGATTAATTATGTAAAGGTAAATTATTTTTATTTTGTGATTTTTTGTTCGATAGAAAAAAATTATAATTTCATTCATAAAATATGATTGAAAATTACATTCTGCACATAAAGCTCAAGTATATATTCTTTAACCACTCCATAATGTTGATATTTTTACATAAAGTCTCATACTTTTATTTTGATGATATATCTTAATTTGTATAAATTAATTTAATTTAAATAGTCAATGTTGGAATTTATAATTCTTATTTGTTTTATGTGTGATTAAATTTTATTATTGAGATTATTGGTTCTTATTAGGTAGAGATGATTCTCTATAGTGTATTTGTTTTTGGCACTAGTTGGATTTGACATATTCTCTCCAACTAGAGATTTCCTAGATTAGTATGTGGTTAAGATATTCATTTAAAAAAATTGTGTCCAAAATAACTTGAAATATAAATTTTTGTATATAAATTTGTACTTTTACATTGTTTAGTATAAAATCCTTTCTACATTAAAATTTTTAAATTTGCAATTGCACATAACTCATATGGTTCCCTGGAAAATGGATCTATTATGTTTGTCAAAAGAAACAATTTGCTAGTAGCTACTGCTTTGGCACAAGTCAAAAAGTCAACAAGAAAACATGAAGTTCACAACTCCCCGCATAATTGTAGTGTAGTGCTTAATAAAAGGGCAAAAAAGGGAAAAAAAAAACGTAAGGCATAGCTATAGAAATCACTGAGCTTATTGTTGGAGCCTCAAAAGGTGAGCTCGTAGCAACAACGATTAATGCACCTATGTTGCTACAAAGTTTCTTTTGGAGCCTGCTCCTTTTATGACATTGCCATAAAAGCTTGGTAGGCTTACGGTATAGTGAGCAATAAGAGGAAGTGGTGTGAAATCAATGAAGGTGACTTATTTCTTTACAAAATTTGGTGATGATTTAGTCTTGAGGATGTGGTCCAATGGTTAGGTGGGAGGTTTGGTCCTCACAAGTCTCGTGGTCTAATCACAGGGAGAATTATGTACGCCTAAGAGTTGCTCTAGACATGATTTCTTCAATTGCAATTGATCAACTAGGAATGATTGGCACAATTGGGAATATTATAGGCTAACATAATGTCAACGTGAATTTTATGTGTGGGGAATTGTTCCAAGAAGGAACTTGTCATGGAAATAGGTATTGTGTAAGGCAATAGTTAAGAGAATTAGTGATGTTATTACCATCGAGGAAATAATTGCGTATTGCGACAATCAAGAGAACTAGTGATGTTATTGCCATCAAGGAATTTGTCTATCTAGAGGAATTTGTCTATCTCAACTTATAGTTTGACACTTTCAAAGAATGAAAAAATTAAAATATAATTTAGAACATGTGGTGGCCGATAAAGATTAAAATTGAAATTGTAAAATGTTTATGAGAGTTGAATTTACAGAAAATATTATTAGCTATCTGAATAGGAAGTTTTTTTGTTATAATTTGCTACTTTAATAAATGATAAGGAAAGCAAGGAGATCTAAGACTATCATTAAATAGAGATGCTAAAGATGAAGATAGAGATGTATTTGAGTAATTAAAGAGTGACATTGTAATCATGATATGTGTGTCATGTATCTCTTGCTAGTGTTTTGTAATGTTGCAATATTTTTGTGATGCAAATATCATTTGTGAGTTTGCATAGTAAGGAGCTTTGTAGCCAAAAATGAGTTCTAGCTATGTGTTTTTCTCCATGAGTTGTTTGTTGATTAGTACACTATGAGTCCTCATTAGCATATGCAAATAATGTAAGACTAAGATGCATACATCTTGTATCTAGACTACTTTCTTAGATAATTAGTGAATACAATGAATGGCTTCCATGTATCTTGGCAAATGAAAGTAGCTCCATAGGATAGTCAATTACTCAGTCTTCACGGTCAAATTGATGTTAGGCCATTGAGTACAATAGTTTTTGAG
Source organism: Pinus taeda (assembly GCA_000404065.3). Taxonomy (NCBI): domain Eukaryota; kingdom Viridiplantae; phylum Streptophyta; class Pinopsida; order Pinales; family Pinaceae; genus Pinus; species Pinus taeda. Next base: position 17,537 of record APFE030055971.1, on the reverse strand, counting down.
TTGATCTAAGGTATTAATGGTACAATTGGCTTCTAGTTGGTACATTATGATAGTTCTTCATTAAATAGGAAAGAGCATGGACACTTTTTGAGGTGGAAATGAGTTGCATTGTTCTCACTTGAGAAACCAAAATTGAGTTAGCGCTGAAATTTTTGAAGAGGAATAGTGAGATTACAACATGGAGGAGATAGAGGTCCTTGACACAATAAATATTTTATTCAAGCTTGGTCCAAGAGAAGCATGTGATTGTTATTATGGAAGTGTTACACTAGAAAAGAATATTGGTTGTGGTAGCTGCAAAGGTTGGATGATGGTGGATAAATAAGGGTTAAAAATTGAGTAGTGTTGAATAAAACAAACTCATGACCATGTTGTAATGTGAGTTACACATTGTATCTATAATAAGTCTATATGTCATGTTTTCATGTGATGTATTGGTTTGAGAAAATATTTGTGTATGTACCTGGTGCCTTCATGTAATGGAGTGTGTTGTATGTACTCATATCTATGTAATATGTAAAGGACACATTGTTGTAAGACCAAGAGAGGCATGCATACATCTTTATCATGTCTCCCTATTGACTTGGATAACTTGTCTAGTTTAGTTTAGTTGCCTATGCTAGGGAATTCTTTAATACTTAGAGGAGTGGATCATGTGTTGGACAAATACTCTAATAGTGGACCATATTGTTGGTTGTAGACTCTAAGAAATGAAGTTTTACTTTTAGTGGGAGTTCATCTAGAGGTTGAATGAACCATGTACACAAAGGCACATCCTATGAGACCAATGGTTGTGGTGGTTAGATACCCATGCATTCCAGTAGATGGTTATTCCTTTCTATGGATGTCGACAATTTGGTGATGTGCACGATTGAGCTACTAGATGAAAAAACCAAGATAGATGAGATATGGAATTTGCTATTAAGGAGGTTCTTCAAGTCATAGAAGACCAGTAATCATTAAGGGGGAGTGTTGGAGTATATAACTCCTACATGTCTTATGTGTTTGAGATTATTGCAATTATTAGGTATAGATGGTTCTATACTTTAGAGGTTCTTTCCTAGTCTTTAGGAAGTTGTGGGCACTAGTTGGATTCAAAAGATTCTCTTCAATTAGATATTTCCTAAATTAGTGTGAGGTTGAGATATTTACTCAATTGAAAGATTGTATGTCTATATAGTTTGTATATATTGAGACAAAACTTCTTATATTTATATTTATACTTTTATATTATTTAATATAAACCATTCAATGTAATTTGGTATGTAGTAATTTCTACTCTCCTACATCTTAACAATGATTACTCTTAAATAAATCATATAGATAATTTTATATTTTACTCGTATAAATATTATTTTGATATAAAAAATTTATAAACATATTGATGACTTTGCAATAAATTATTTTTTTAAAAATAACAATTATCTTATTAAGTTAGATTTGGCTTAACAAAATTTAATATTATTACTTAAACCTTTAATACTTGAAATTTTTAAATTTTTATATTTTATCTACTCATCATAATATTTTACCATAAAAATCACAAACATCTTTCCATATATCTAATTTACAATTAAAAAAGACTATAATAAAATTGAAAAAAAAAAAACAAAAACAAAAAAATTTAATATATTTAATTGAAAAATACAACAACAAAATTGAAAAAACTATGTTTTAAAATAAAATCTAAAAATAAAAAATAAATAAAAATAAAAAATAGATATAAATCCTATACTTCAAATTATGAAAACAAATTTTGAAGTTTCATGAGAACACATAAATGATAAGACAACCTAAAAATCCGAGAACACATAAGACAATTTAAAAATCTAACACTAAAACAAACACTTTATAATTACGTTATGTTTTCCAAAGGAGTAGTCTATGGAGGTGGAGGAATTGCTCGATTAGAAGTGGCTGGAAAAGATAGTGTTTGAATCATGTTTTTGATGGTGGAAATAGATTCAGAACCACCAAAAACGTCTCGCACACTTAAAATTTTGAAATTTAACAATTATAACTTGGATTTAGAAAAATCCTTGTCAGATTTTCTCTAAATATAACCAGCATTTCCATTACTTTCCGAGCAATTTTTCGGCTAGTTAGACTACGGCTTTACCGAACTCCCCTCCACGCCACTTGTTTCGACATGGCCGGTTAATTCGACTGTTAAATGATGAAATGATCTTCAACCATTAAATCATTGATGAAAAATGTTCTACGCAGTTGAGAATATCATGCTTGGAAGGATCCGACAATGATCCGTGAAGAACGTTCTAGGCAGTTGAGAATATTAAGCTTGGAAGGATCCGGCGAGTGCGTTCATGATGTTTTCCGGCCTTAAGACGGTTGTGCCTCCATGACTTTCAGATGGTTGTGCCATTAATGCCTGATTTTAAGCTATGTTACCAGAAACGGGACGACGACCACCGTTTCTGCAGAAAAACGCATTAGAAACGAGACTGTACGGAAAACGTCGTTCCCAACGTCGTTCTGAAATGGATCAATTTTTCTTACAACAGTGTTATGCCACCAGGTTTAGGCATCACCGGTTTGTCCTCGGTTACATCTTAGAAACTCCGGTTAACTCTCGTCCCAAAAAAGCATTGCGCAAAATGCACGGCATGCAGAAAGACAACTAGTTTCATTTTCCAGTTGTGCAGCTTAGAGGAACAATTTAGGATGAATAATTTTTCAATGATTGAAGTAATGATTTGGTTTTTGTTTTTAATGTCAAAAGTTTAATATCTTTAGTTTCGCTCTGTATAGATCATGAATTGAAACTGTGAAACCTGCAAATCTGTAATGTCTATCTAATCACAAAATCTTAGTTGGGCGCTATTAATTATGTTAGATAATTATTGAATAAAATCGTTGACGGTCCAATAGGTATGTCTCTGAATGGAAGAAGACAGAAGAAGTTAACCCCCAACAATTTTCTGGAATGAATCAGATGGTCATTCTATAACCAGGATTTTTACTTCTTATTATAACCAGCAATCCTATAGGTATGTCTCTGAATGGAAGAAGACAGAAGAAGTTAACCCCCAACAATTTTCTGGAATGAATCAGATGGTCATTCTATAACCAGGATTTTTACTTCTTATTATAACCAGCAATCCTCTGTACAAGCTGATCACAGATCTTTCCCCATCTGTCCACCTATATACACAAATCTATGGTTCCTAACAGAGAGCAATCCCCACTCAACATATACTTAAAAGGGAAGATGGCATTTCTAGGTATTTAGTTGCTTTCATTAAATTATTAATTTGTTGTTGGTGTTTTGTTTTGTTGCATGCTAAAAGCCAATAGTTTATTGTTGAATTTTTGTTAACATAATATAATTGCTAGGAAGAAGGATGGGTTTGGAATACTTGGTATTTTAGTAAATGAATTTTTAAAAAAATTTAATGTTTTTTCTCTCTCCTCGTTTCTTGAATGCGAAACCTCAAAATTGTGTTTCTCGTCTCATTCTCGTTTCTCGTTTCGTTTCCCGTTTCTCATTTCTGGTAACAGAGATTTTAAGAGAGTTGTGCCTCCATGACTTTGAGATGGTTGTGCCATTAGTTCTCGTTTCTCGTTTCGTTTCCCGTTTCTCATTTCTGGTAACAGAGATTTTAAGAGGGTTGTGCCTCCATGACTTTGAGATGGTTGTGCCATTAATGCCTGATTTCGAGCACACGATAAGTCCCTTGCAGGATGGTGAATGGCGAGCTTCTGTCTGCATCATTCAGTTAGCACCATCCGTCTCACCTCATTCGAACTTGTGTTGCCCAAGAAACACTCTGCAAGAGAGTCCCTTGCCATGAGGTCTGAGGTGACAAAGACAAATTTTTGGGCACGTATTTCATTTTCACTGGTGGGTTTACTAGAGTTTCCTAAAGCTTCTCATTAATCGATTGTTATGACCATTGCATATTTCATCTCAGGGTTTCGAACAATGCCCATGGCCGCCGCGTCCTCTCCTCAGGAGGAGGCCATCAAGACGATGGAGGAGGAGGGGGAATCGTCGTCCCACATGATAATCCACAGGAAACCGACTGGCCCCTAGACGGAGCTGGAGACTAACCACCTTATCGACGCCAACCAGGAGAAATGGTATGCCTTGAAGCAAATCTCGTATGCATTCGCCATAGAGGCAACTCTCATAACAGCACCAATTTACCTGATGCAGCAGTTGAGCGTCCCCACTTCTGCATAAGGTGTTGAGGGATTGACGGAATCATTTTACGAGCTTTCAAAGTGAGCTCCAAGCGTGTATTATGATCAACGCATGGTCAAACGTTGACCGCTCCACGCTAACCACAGCAGCCAAGTCAAAAGATTCGTGTTATTTTGTTATAAAGCATGTATGTATTAAGGTATTTAATGCTTTATGGTAGGCTGGTTAGCCTCTGCCCAACAGCCACACCTCCTTAGACAGCTCCACGCTCACCTCCGCTGGCACCAACAGCACCCCGACTGAGGCCAATTTTCAATGTACGGAAAGAAAAAATAAAGTCCGAGCCAGCAACGGCTCTCTCTTGGCCTCAGCAGACCTCACACACCCCAATACAGGCGTGCCCTTCATTGATGCATTTCAAATACTAAGTATCCTTCTCGGCTCACTTGTAGCTGGTGTTGAACTGTGCTATGCACTTGAAGAGCGAAGACTCCTGGGAACAAATCTACTTGTTAGGGAACAGGGGTGCTCACTATTATCAGCAGTTGTAGTCGTCCTGCTTGAAGCAACTGCCCTCCTGGATGTACTCGCAGCTCGTGTAAAGGAGGAACGTCCATGGTCACTATCTGGGACTTCTTTTGATGTTGAAGGTCCATCCAACCCTAAATACTTGCCTCTATATTCATCTGGTGAACCAATATTGTGAAGATTACCATTACCCCATTAGATCTTCGATGAGATCCTTCGCCTGTTACAGAATTTCACTCACGACCATCCTGCCCAGCTGAAATTCTCTTTGACGCACCAGACTCGCTCCTTTGGTGCTGAAGAAACCGATTCATCTTCAAGAACTGGAATGTCCTTCCAGATTTGGAGCGCCTCTGCCACACTATCTTTACTGGTTTCACCTTATCAAACCGGCAAGTATAAAATGTGTAAGTACAAAGTGAGTCTTAATACATGCCAAAGATTTCCGTATAAACAAATGTTCTCAATAGAAGCAAACCAGTTGACCGTAAGAATCAGCTACGGATTGCCCTTGCACTTTTATAGGCGTTGAAGCAGTTGTGCATGGGGTTAAGTCGATAATTTTTACAGACCACTTGACTTGAATATATCATCTTAGTGCCTGGTTTTATGGATTGATAGAATAAAAATCATAATTTAAAGAAAAACAAATCCTTCATTTTGGGGACCTTAAGCCAACGAGCAAGTTGGAAGGAAGTAATTATTGATAGCAACCACGGTGCACCTATTCCTCCCAACACTGATACATAATCATGCACTAGGAATGTTCCTCTTTCTTGAACATGCCCTCCCTGGCTTGTGCGACCTTGAACATTTTCCATAACTTGCTTCACCATCCGAACAAGAGAGTGTTCCTCTTTCTTGAACATGCCCTCCCTAGCTTGTGTGACCTTGAACATTTTCCATAAATTGCTTCACCATCCGAAAAAAAAGATCGAATAAGCTGCGCGAAGAACCCATATTAATTAAGAGTATCCAAGGCTATTTGATTATGTTCCTTCGCAACACAAATAATAAGAGTAGCTCCTTGAGCTTTCATGCCTAAGTTAGAATGACTCCATTTAACAATGCATCAATACATCTTGCCATTTCCACCACCAAATCTCCAAGAACTACAGAGCGGTCTTTGCACAGTCTCGAAAGAAACTCAATTGCCTTTTCTTGAACTGGTGGACTTCCAATGGCCAATCACTTCACCAAAGATTCCAAGTTGTTAGGGAATTTAGCAAAGGGGTCGTAACGGTAGCAGATTTTGGTCTCTGAAGGAAATTTACATACTCTCTTTTCAGAAGTTTCCCTATAGCCTCCAGATTCCCTTTCCATGCAACATAATGCAGAGCTTTGAATTCCTCACTTTTAAATCCATTTGTGTACAACTTCTTCCACACATCCAGCCTCCAGATTCCCTTTCCATGCAACATAATGCAGAGCTTTGAATTCCTCACTTTTAAATCCATTTGCGTACAACTTCTTCCACACATCCAGCTTCTACAAATGCATTTATCAAGGCACCATAAACAAAAACATCTGGCTCCAGACCCGCCTTAACCATATTTTCAAAATCCTCTCTGCCTGTAGCTCAATCCAATCTTCCACAAGTGGCAATAGCAAAACAAAATGATAAACAATTAGGCATAAATCCTCTGTCCTGCATTTTAGTAATAAAGTTTTTTGTTTCATCTAGAAGTCCTGAGCTTGAAAGTGTCTTAAAGACAGAGGCATATCTGCATCTGTCAGGCATAACCCCCTGAACTTCTATTATTTCAAACAACTTCAGAACCTTGTTATGGAATTTTTCAATCCCATTGGCCTTGATCATGACATAAAATTTAAATGTAATACCGTTTTTCTGGATTTTGGTTGGTTTGTGGCATTGACTTCTGTTGTGGACCAAAGGGGGTTTCTAGGCTTTGGGGTTCTACATACTAAAACAAGGTTTTTGTCGGTGTATTCTTTTCTTAAAGGAATTTTCTGCATTCAACTCATATCTAGTCAATGAGGTGTTTGGGCCACTCCTATTGTATAAACTGAATGTTGTTTTAGACTTGAGGGGGTTAACTTTGCTTATGCTCTTGAGATGACGCCTTCTAATGGAGAGAGTCGGTGATGGTGCATCTTTGATGGCACTGACTAGAGAAGTGTGACTTGGCCTCGATTGTACCGACTTCCATGGATTCAACTACAGGAAAAAAAAAAACCTCTTGGGTTGCGGTAAATGGATTTGTCTCTGTTGGGTTGTAGTTGATTTTAGTTTTTTATTGGATATCAGGATGAATTCCTATGGGTTGCTGCATGGTTGCACAAAGCATCAACTAACAATTCCTATATGCAGTACATTCAAGGTAATAGAAAAACACTCAGAGCTGATGAAGACATCAATGAATTTGGATGGGACAATAATCATGCCGGCATTAATCTCCTCCTATCCATGGTATTCACTCCACAGTGGGTTAATATATTAATTGTAATTAAATTGTAAAGCTAAGTATTCTCACTCATATATATGTTTCTTCAGGACTATTTGACTGGGAATGTACTGTTAGAATGATAGAAGGGGGATGCTGACAATTTCATTTGCTCCCTCTTTCCTGAAACACCTTATCCACCACATGCTCAATACACACTAGGTTCCTTCCATAGAAGCTAGATTTTTTCTTTTGGGTTTTTATTTGTTGGTTGCACATTTTGCTGTCGCTGAAGGTGAATGAACTAATTGGAGGCATCATGTCTTACATATGGGCTCATATACAAAACTAATGCAAGTAATATGCAGTGTGTGAGGTCAATATCGTTTTTGGCATTAGCGTATTCCAAGTACCTAAGCGATGCATATAAAGTGTTCTGGTGTGGAGGCGGTGAGGCAACTATGGAAAAAAATCGGTCCTTTGCAAAACAACAGGTGAGTGTAACGTATGATTCAAAAAGAATGGTTTTTGCTCAGAAATGACTGGAAAAAAAAATGAAGAAATGATAGTCAAGATTCAGATATAGAAGAGAATTTCTTAAGCATCATTTTATTTAAGAAATATCCTTCCATTGTTAAATCTTAAGCAATGCCCACATATTCACATGCACATTAGATTTTCCAGATATATTATAATCACTAATCTTGACATTTTGTGCTTCTTTATACTGAAACATCAAAATAGTATGTAGATGTAAGTGGAGGGATTTTTTTCCTTACATTGATCGGTGTAATAGGTGAGGAGAATGAATTTAATATTTTATTTTATTTTACCAATGGCTTTCTCTAGCTTTCCCAGCCACTTTATGCAACTTTTCCATACTTATTGGTGAATTCAAGTGTTGCAAACAAGTTTGACCACAACTCATTTTATAATTGTTTTTATTGTACTAGTATTGGAAATAATGTATTATATTTGTATAGTGAATGGATAATATTAAAGAAAAATGGATAAAAAGGACAAAGAAGCTTTACATTGAATGAAATCCTAAAATCATAACATGAAAATAAGAAGGAATGGAAAAGAGCTTCACATGCATGTTAAGCAAGTTAGAAAAAAGACATAGGGCATGCATGTGCAATTTATTCCATTCTATTCTTTGGAATCAATTATCAAAATAGCATTTAATGAGGCTTCTCTATAAACTAAAGCTAAAAAGAAAATTGTTGCTTAATGATGCTAAGAATATTCCTCCCATCACATACACTTTTTGCATCATTTCAATGTTGATTACATTAAGATAGATATGCCCCCTAACTTTTGTACCTATAGCTAAACTTTTTTGTTGGTTAATGATAATAGTAATATTCCTCGTAGTGTTGCATAAAGATAAAGATGATCCATACTTTTTGTACATATAATTTAACATTTTTATTGCTTAAAGATGATAGGAATATTATTTCTAGTGCATACACTATAACATCATTAGAGTGTTGACTATACAAAAATAGAGGTGCCATCTAAACTTTGTACCTATACATTTTGAGCATAACACAATAAGTATAATTTCAAAAAATAAAGCATCTTAGATGATGCAAAGAAAAATAAGATTAAATAATAAAAGATATTTTGAAAGTAAGAAACAAAACCAAATGGAGTCCAACAATAATTCAAGGATACTAAGAAGGTAGACATCACCTCTAAGCCTCTATTGATGATGGTTAAGTAGATCTAGGAAACCGTTGATAATGGTTAAGTAGATCTAGGAAAACAAATATCTATGTCAGGGTTGTGAATCCAAGTTCATTGCAAGTTAAATGTCACACATTATCCATTGATAATGAATATAAGGATAGAAATTATATTTTATAATTTATATAATTATGTTAAGCTGAATTAGTAGAGTGGCTACAATAATTGTAGCAAGTGTAAAATATACATTATAATTAAACATGGTCATAATATAGAAGTTCTTAAATTTTGTATTAAACCTTGATATATGGAAAAGATATCACGATGAGAAAACGATACAAGAAAGACAAATTGATATAAAAAAAGAAAGCAGATTTGTAATAAAATGATTTGTAAATATAATAGTCACCTCATTATATAACAAGAAACAAACAACAACATAAACTAAAGAAAAGGTAGTTTAGAATATAAAATTAAATAAGAATATAATCATAAAATTTGAAACACATTCATGGACATCTACAACCATTCATTTGGCATAAATAAATCTCCCTTCATGATACAAAGTATGACTAACAAGGATACTTCAATTTATAAACATGGCTTTGGAGAAGGTTGGCTACGACTACATGAAACAAAAACAATGGCATGTCCATTGACGACTGGTTGGACGCTGACACCATGATGATGAAGATTATCCATAGGAGGAAGAAGAACCAGACGACGATATTTAACAACAATTTGTTATCAATTTTAAAGTTTGTGCTGAGTAATTTCCCATTTGCTACCTTGTTCTTCTTATTCTTCTTGTACACACCAGTCGTGAATCAAGTGTTTGGAATGAGAATTTCATTTTATACAATGTATTATTTCCTGTGACTGACTTTTAACGCATTTAATAGAGGTCAATCGTAAACACTACACATAGTAAATATAGAACAAGCAGACTGAATTTTCACATGTACATCTATTCAAACCAACCACATGTCTTTGTAGACCGTTTACAGATAAATTAAATGTAGCTTATTGTCAACTCCAGAATTTGTTATCAGAATCATTCCATCATAATTATCTTGAGAAAAAATAAAAGTGTTATCTATCATCATCACAATGATTGAATTCATCCCCTGAACCTAAGAACAATGCGGCGCTGATAGTGGGGTTTATTGTTATTTTCAGTTTTTTTTTAAATGGAAATTTAATTAAATTCAACATCTCAGTCAAGTGTTTCAACAGAAATAATATGAAAGAGCTTATTTTCAAAGACAAGTGTTCCAATGCAAGTGATTAAGTGCGAGTATTTCTTCATAACATATATACTTTAATAAACGATTATAAGTATCACTGGTATAGTTAATGAATCTAAAATTATGAAAAATTTATTTCTCATTATCAATATAACTTGTCACTCATTCTTTCCAATTATGAAAATTTACTTTTAATTCAACACCATTTTAACCATTCTTATTGTTTATGATTTTGTCATAACTTGTTACTCATTCTTTCTAACTTTGAAAATTTATTTCTAATTTAGCAACCTTATAACCATTCTCGTTGTTTATGATTTACCATAAAATGTTACATTTGTCTCCATTTTTATACATTGGGAACAACAAAAAAATTGTATCTATCAACATAATTTAACATTAAAATTTCATCTATGACCAATATATTTTCTTAGTAGAGTTAATATTGAAAATACCTTAAAAATATCCTAGTCATATTTTTATCTAGCACATCTTTTAGCTTGATGGAAGCTTCCCATCCAATTTTTCAAGAGTAATTTTCTTTCAAATTAATATTCAAATGTTACAATGTTTGGGTGTTGTTGTGGACTTTAAATATTGTATTCCCACACTTTTGAGACACTTTCAAAATTAATTCTCTTTCAAATGTTCAGATGTGATTCAAGATAGAATATATTAAATTAATGTTCATATGTGAGATTATTCACAACCTCTAGTAATAAATTTAGGATAGAATATATTAATCACAAGCATTTGTGGTTTGGAAAATGTCCCATTTTCTAAGAATCCATCTCTACCTTTGATGTGTTTCTTATGTGCTATGGGTAATGACATCTTACTTGTCATTATCATGTGACCTTTTATTTTTGTTTTGATTCTCCCCATGTGATGTGATTGTGGGGTCATCAACATTAACACATTTGATTAACAATTTAGGGGTTTGTTTGTGAAGTGATTATAGGGTCATTAATGTTAACACATTTGATTAATAATTTTGGGGTTTGTCACATTTTTATCTAGCACGTCTTTTAACTTGATGGAAGTTTCCCATCTAGATTTTCAATAGTAATTTTCTTTCAAATTAAAGTTCAAATGTTGCAATGTATAGTTGTTGTTGTGGACTTTAAATATTGTATTCCCACACTTTTGAGACACTTACCCAACAACAACAACGATTTCTCTTTCACTCAAACTTGGCTATATTTACATTTAGATTAGGTAACATGTCACATTTTTCTTCATTTATGCTCTTCCTTATGACGTTTCCTTTGCAACATGATGTGGTGTACTTGCTAGTCTAAACCTTTTAAAGTAACATAACAAGATACATATGAAAGAAAAATGTATGTTTTTTATGTTAGTCAAAAAACAAGCTTTAATTATCATAGAAGAAAAGTTAGTAAAATACATCACCAAAAAACCACCCAAATACATCGCCATTGTAACAAGATACAGTGTCACAGGCTTAAGAGCTAGCATGGGCCTTGCTTTGAATAGTAAGAAGCCTGAGAAGAAGCCAAGGCAGTCAGTGTCATTGGTTATTGTCGGCACAAAAGGAGAAAAAATAAATTTCGCAGTAATACACATTAAGGAGGGGGGTTGGGGGGGAACGCAGGAGGAGCAACAAAGAATGTGGCTCGCTTGTGTGTGTGACAGTCTATGTGTTCCACCCGAGTCTCTAGGGCATGGAAATGGTCGTTTGTGCGCCTAAACTACCACTGAAGACCTTCTATGGAGTCTAAGATCTCAGTCTGCATATGCTAGAGGTCATTGATATAAGCCACCAATTCATTCCTGTCATACTATCTTTGTTCCATCGGTGTTTCCATGCTGAGTTGGATGTTATTTAGCTGAGCGACTCCAAGGTCGCCGAAGCTTCAACGTGGCTCGGGGAGCGGCTTGGGGACATGACAATGTCCGCATTAGAGTGACGATTCTCTGCCAACTCAGAGTCTGAACTGAGCTCTCCATGGTGTTGGGGCTCGTCCATCTATGGGTTGGCACCCTCTCTTCGAGCACATCCTCGTTGTTGAGGCATACAACCAACACCACCACCACAAGTAGCACTGCCACGGGGAGTGTGTTGTCTACCTTGTTAAACTCACCTCACAATTCTAAATTGAATAGACCAAATGAAATTCCACTTACAATTCTAGGTTCGAAGAGCCCTACGTGCCAATGACCAACACCGTATCCGCAACCTGCAAGGGAGTAGGGAGGCACGTCGTTGATCTCGGGGTACGTTGTGAATGAGCCGCTCCAGAGAAGGCACCCGCTCCAGAGAAGGCACCAGAAGCCATTCTTCCCAACAAATTGACACTCCATTGGAGCTTCTGCGAACTAGAGATAGAGCTAAACTGAGAAGAGCTTAGTGGTTTCTCCCCATCCACTCTCCAGCCCCAAAGTAATACAAACTTCACGCTAGACATATAATTCTTCCCCTAGATCCCATGACCAATCTTTCTGTAGGTACCAATTCTCCTCCCAGCCACATTTGATGTTCCCACCCTGCACTTCTGCCCTAAGCCACAGCCTGAGCCAGAATGCAAACAACCCCACAGCGCTTCCTCTCCCCGCACTCTCTCATCATCACCCAACGCTTGCTAATGGCCACCCTCCTAGCTCTAAACTGCTTTAAGTAGTGCTCGTGGGGAGCGGGGTATGGCTCCCGACAACCCTTCAATACCTTCGTGTGGCAAGTGGAGACCCCTCTAGCTCCACCATCCAATGTGCTACCAACTCACCCTCACCATTATCACCCCATCGGGGAGAAGGAAAAATGTATGTTATTTTAAATAATAAATATTTTTAATTATAATAATTAATTTTTTTATATGATATAAATTACGTGAATTTTTTATAAATTAAAAATAAAATAAAATGAAGTGAATTATTTAAAAAAGTAATGAGAATAAATTCCCTAAAAGTATGAGTATTATATAAGTATGAGTGATATAGAAGTTAAATTTAAATTCAACTATTAGATTATTTTATTTAAAGTTAAATTTATTAAAAAATATTATAATTATCATTTATATAATAAATTTAAATAAATATATATTTAATTATATAAATTTTAAAAATCAAATTTAAAATAATTAATAAAATTTGAAATATATATATATATATATATAATATATATATATAAAAAATTAAATATTTAAAAAAATATAGAAAAATTGAAATATTATTTAAATTTATTAATATTTAAAACAATTTAATTTTATAACTTTTTTATTGGATATTAAATAAAAATATAAAAACAAAAAAAAATATTTTTAATTTAATAATGAGAAAAGATCATTCAAAATTTTAAAATAATATATCGATAAAATGGGAAGATTGTACATTCACTAAAATGCTTATAAAACAAAAACTAATATATAAAAGATATCTACTCAATATTTATCTACCATTCTTTCTATCACTATAGAAAGTTTTTTCATCCATTGCAATTCAATATTTATTTACCATTCTTTCAAGAAAGAAAGAAATTATTTTAAAGTCTATGAGGCTAAAGATAGCCTATGGGACTAATTGCTTCTTCATTTACTTGATGTATTCGGCACTTTTTCTTTGAAGCTTCACAATAAATGCTATGGGACATATTGCTTATTCATCTGCTTGATGTATTTGGCCCTTTTTCTGTGAAGCTTCACAATAAATTCTCCCAACTTCTCGACAAACCCCTCGCTAAATAGATTATCCCAAGAGCTAGATGTCCGCATATCTGCATGACTTTCCTTATTGTCTTTGAAGGCCTCACATTCTAAAATGAAATGTTTTTCTGTTTTCACTTTCCCGGAAGAACAAAATATGCATATCCTTTCCTCCCACACTTCCTTTGGCCTTTTCCAGCGCCCTGTTTCTCAACAGAGTTGATGAGAATTAGTTCTTAACTGAGCAATAAGAATTTTGGCTCTCCAAGAGATATTGGCCTCTATGTATGCTTTTGGTTGATGATTATGAGTGGGAATAAACACTTCAATATAGTAATTTTTCTTTCTTCCTAGCTCCTTATCCCAAGTACGTTTCCTGAACTTTTCCATAACAAAAGCTTTTATCTCTTTGTTGTTTATGGGACACGGGTTCAAGCAAATACCTCATTTACTAAACATTTGTTATTTTGCTGCATCCAAGTTTTTTTGCTCTTGCACAATCTATCATTAAAGACAACCTTAGACCATCTACCCTCTTCCATTTGATCAATTTTTTGTTTAAATACCTTATGACTCGCACCATAGCAATTGCTTCAATAGGAGCAATCCATGTTTCACTTAAGAAGATATCATAAGGAACTGCACGTTTAATCTTAAATTTGTTTGTAATCAAACGCTTCTGAATTTTCTCAATTTGTCTCCACTGCATCTAGGAGGCACTGCTAGCCCACAATTCACAACAATAGAGAATCACCGGAATCACTAGAAGCCCAAAAAGAGTTTGAGTGGTCTTCCAGTCCCATAACTCTGCCTTTCTACACTTATTTGTAATATTATAAAAATCTAGACACTAGTGAAATCAATTTTCCCAACTTTCTTTAAATGTATTGTAATTTCTGAAATATTTTGAAAATCTAACCAACCATTCTTAAAACAAGTTCAAACTTGTCCATCACATTTTCAAAATCTACAATAGACTTACCCATTAGACTTATCCTCTAGTATTGTTTATAAAAAAGTAACACACGAAAAACTAAACCTGTTTTAGTCTGAAGGGGATTAGAAATTTTCCATGGATTCGAGGGAGTGAAATCAGGATAATCAACCCAAAAAATAAATCCATAGATTTGAACACCATTACTAAAATTCGTAAATCTGAACACCAAACTTTCAAAACAATTTGACAAAATTGCAAAAGCTATCCATCTCAAACAATATATTTCAGAGTATCATTTCAAGAAAGACGGAGGCATCCGAAACATTGCACCTTAAAACCGCCATTTCTCCGCAATCCAGGTTTTGGTAAAAAACTGCAATTTGTTTCCTGCGAAAGAAAACGTTAAACATGTTATGGGATGGGCACAGAAAATACATGCCCTGAAAAACATTGAATGGGAAAACCAATACCTGTGAGAAAGGAGAGTTGCAGCTTCCCTGGATCAATTCTGGAATGCTTGACTGTTACAAATAGCGGGAATTTGGGAACAGAAGAAGCTTGGTTGGTACGTTTGGTGATGGGCTGAGAAAAAAAAAAGAAGAAGTCGAGAAACGGGTGCCTGTGTGAGGGCCAGTTTTTTTCAGACAAAAAAAACAGACTTTCATTCTAATAATAGAGAAAGTTACATTTCTATGGATTTATATCATCAGCTCATACAGATTAGCTCATCAAAAGAGAAGATCGCCCACAGAACTGCTCCCCAACAAATCAACTCATCAAATAAAAAGATCGTCCACAAAACTGTTCCCCAACGGAAAAAGAGCCAAAAAGCAAAAAAAACAGGGGAATCTGCAAATAAAAAAATAGTACACAAAATTGTTCCCCAACCGAAAAAGAGGCAGAAAGCAAAAACAACAGGGGAGTCTGCAGGGTTCCCACCCAAAAAGGCGCCATGGAATGTGTGAGTGCCAGTTGCCATGAGTTGACAGGTCCTATTAAAAGACAACATGACAATGAGAAGCTTGCTGTGCTTTCTATATGAAGAAAGCATCGGGTTCTGTTCGCTCTGCAAAAGCCTTGCCCTTTCCGCATTTACAGATGTGATGTATGATGAGTCAAATCGGTTACTCTGTATGACATGCGAATTCTGAGAACAGCCCAATTCTTCCAAACGTCTATTATTATTTATAGCAGGCGGCGGAATTTGGGTGAACAGAATAGCATATTATGGCCGCAGATTTGTTCGGAAATCTTTGATACCAGATTATCTGTTTCAGTGGGCCGTACTTGCTTAAGCCGGCATTTTTAGACCTAGAGTCCTGTATGGACCGCAGTATTTCTCAAATGCAGTGCACACGGCCACTGCAGTTCTGGAATTATATAAGTAATCACATGTCCCGCAGGGTTTTATTTTGAACCCCAAATATCTATCAGTGCCAAATATGCAACGAATCATATCGGTTGCCAACTCAAAATATCGTGATTAAGGCCAACCTAAATTACTAATCCCAACAGTAACTTCATCAACAAAACCCTCACTAAATCTCATCACTGCATCCATCTGCAATACTTCTGCAAAACGCTCGATAACTTCATCAACAGAACCCTCTCTAAATCCATCGCAACGCTTTGGAAATAAAATGGTGATATTAATTTCAAAATCCCATTATTGGATTCAATTGTAGGCTATCTGTTACACTCTCTTTTCTGTTACACACTCTCTTTTTTTCCGAAGGTTTTCTTGCATTTTATTTGGTTAAAATGGTTCAGAAGCTAGCAAGGATTTGCTTTCAACCATTCAGAGCGCTTCAGAAATTTTTATGGTGCTTTCAACAATTCAGAGTGCTTCAGTAATTTTTATGGTGCTGACTTATATATACATTTAAAAATTCAATTTAAACGAAGGTTTTCTTGCATTTTATTTGGTTAAAATTATTCAGAAGCTAGCAAAGATTTGCTCTCAACAATTTAGACTGATTCAGAAATTTGTATGATGCTGATTCATGTGTTACTCAAATTCAATCTAAACGAGAAAAATGGAAATTTAACCAAAAAAGATTACCAAATTTCTACCAAAATCTTTAAAAATAGAAAAATTCTAATAATTAGAAAACGCCTTAAACCCATCCCAATTCTTTTGTGTTCTCCATCAGTCACTAAAGCTCTCTCAATATTTTTGCAAAACCCTTATTCTCCATCGGTCACTAAAGCTCTCTCAATATTTTAGCAAACGCTATATTAAATTTATTATAATACTTCTCCATCGGTCACTAAAGCTCTCTCAATATCTTAGTAAAACCTTTATTAAATTTATTATAATACTTTGCAAATAATTTTTTTCTATTTTAAATAATTTTTTTCCTTTAAATATTTTTTATTAATTTTCTAATTATACATATTATATTTTTCTTATTATTTCTCTCATTCTCAATTCTCATAATGAACACTTCACATCATGTTGCCATCCATTAAGCTTGAAGCATTTTCACTTCACATCATGTTGCCATAAGAAATCAAAGGCAGAAGGGAGGGCTATAGTGTTCCAAATGAATTGTTTTGGGAATTGTTCTTCCGCGCTATCGTTTGTAACAAAGAGTATTGCGAAATAAGGGACAGGGAGACTTTACATAGAGTAAAATTCAAGAAATGAAGAACATAAATATTAATTTTTTATATTTAATTATTAATAATTATGATGTGAATGAAAACAGAGTTTTATTTTGTTAATGTCATTTTAATTAAATGTATATGCATGTACGAATGATGGTTTTCTAAACATGTAGGTATGTGATGTTTAAGTAAGCTATAGCATTAGTCCATGATATTGTAATAAAGTTTATTTATAGATTAATTTTTTTGATAAAGTAAAGGTAAATTTCTATAGTTAAAACTCGTGTTTTATGT
>APFE030055970.1:25138-48569 GCA_000404065.3 Pinus taeda | reverse complement strand
AGTGATCCAACGGTTCATTCTCTCCTCGGTATTACCGACACTTGATCCGTGGCTTAACACCCGATTGGTCCATGATTTCTATTTAAGGCACATGGAGGGTCATTTGTAGGTTAACTGTTAATGAGAGAAGCTTATGTAAATTTTCATTCTTTTATTAATAAATTGCTTGAAGTGGCCGCGTTGGCTCAGGCCGTGGACTGTTTTCCTCTTTGAGGGTTTTAACCACGTCAAAATACTGGTGTATTGATTTGTGATCTGTTTGTGAGCGGTGTCCTTTGGTGTTCTGTCTGAGGAACTTACCTTGTAAATTCCTACAGCGAGAAGCTGATTAGGAATAAAAATTTTAACCATGCGACGACGATGATGCCACTCATGAATATAATCAGAGATATGAGTAGTAGTAGTCTATTTAAAGTTGGTTAATAGTTTCATTCTAGTCTCATATCATATGGGTAACTGGAAGTGGGATAAAAACGTGGTAGCTAAAGCACTGAAGTTATCGAAAAATCTCATGGTAATTCAATGTACCACTTCGCAGCCGAACTAGTAAGCGTTCTTTGGAAAAGACGAAGTCTAACAGAATCATCATTCAAGGATTTTGATGAACACCATAAATGAAAAGTCATGACATGGTTGGACGAGTCTTCTCTAGGATTTCCATTGAATTTCAGAATATCGGAAGGTAACTTATGAGGAATCACTGACCACAAAGGTGCATAAAGAATTGGGTCATTGGTGAGCTGATTTAGATCTGGTAACTCAAGTGTCCCAACAGAAGGCAACTATCTATTGAGGTCAGGTAAGCATATCTAGGGTAATATGGAATTTCCTGGGTAATGGGCATTTGCATACCAACATAAGGCATATGTTGCTAGTAACCTTGTGTTGATGCATCGAGAATCATTGCACCAACATTGGGGATAACCCCCTGGTTCGGCCCTTAATGCAGTTCCTTTTCCGTTTGGTATGGTAGCTCCAACTAGATAGTATGGGACAAATTTCCCAATAGAATGTGTTTTGATGAATTGGTGTTTAATATATATAACAAAATGATAGATGGTTTGGACAATAAACTTATGAAAGTATACAAATAGATCTATGTATAACCTAGGTAATCCAATATCAATGTGATTTATAATGATTTCTTGTAATCAAATGCTGATGAGGATCAATCACTTGGCTAGAGAAAGTTAAGCATGAATGATGATCACTTTAAATGAAGTTATATAGAACATATCGCATATCATGATAACATCAATTGTTAGCATATGTGTTTATAATATCAATTCCAACTTATTCAAAAGTGATATAATGCAGAATTGTATGAACATTCACATATAACAACAATATCGAATCAAAAGACTGTTTAATTGCATAACATGAAACAAAAGACATTGATAAAAGTACCATATGTATTTGAACATATCGCATATCATGATAACATCAATTGTTAGCATATGTGTTTATAATATCAATTCCAACTTATTCAAAAGTGATATAATGCAAAATTGTATGAACATTCACATATAACAACAATATCGAATCAAAAGACTGTTTAATTGCATAACATGAAACAAAAGACATTGATAAAAGTACCATATGTATTTGAGTCCTGTTATGGAAGTAACAGTCTAGTTCACTCTTCCTATTCTAAAAACTTCAAAAAGATACAAAAATGCAAGTCCTCTTGAAATCCCTTTACAACAACTTTGAACCTTGATCCCTTGTTTCTACAAAAGTAAATTAAGAAGTGCAGAAATGCTATCTTCTTCAATCTAATTTAATACAATTTTAGGACCCTTTCTAAAATGACATGAAAGGGTCTTTATAGCAAAAATAAAAAAACAATTTGTTTGTAAAAAGTGCTTAGGGTGGTTGGAACAACCTTTCCCAAAATATGGGATTTCATGTTAAAAAATAGAATTGTGATAACTTTTGAAAAGATGCATTGCATCTATTATTCCTCCTGTGGTTTTAAATAACAAATCTCGAGCATAGTTTGGATCTCTGGCGGATGACTCATCCTAGCATGTAACTGACCTGCGTATACTACATCTGAGAGTTCTGGCATAACGCGATTGAATACATCAACAAGACATTTGATTGTCATTTTTTGGCTATGTGGTTTGACTAAATAGAACCAATGTGTATCCCAATTGAGGCTTTTTAATTTTTTGAGTTGCTCCTCTCTGGTATTCAAATCTTGCTTCCATTGTTTTTTCCAACACTTTTACTTTTGGAAGGTTTTTTGGGGAACACTCAAAAATTAAATTGGTGCTGTGTAAGTTATCGTTTATCAACTCAATGATATTATTCATCACTGCCCTGACCCTTGAAGTAGCTTTTTCTGCTTTGATCAGTTGTGTCTCCCATTCTGAAAATAATATCTCCTTATGAGATTCTTCAATTACTGGCGATTTAGCAGCCATTCCCTTTATTGTGTTTTTCCAAGAGATGTAACCTGTGATTTTGTCATCTGCATCCTCGAATTCCAACCTGGAATTGACAACTTGATTTATCAGGGCATTGGTTTTGATACATAGTGGATAAATGAGAGATATATTTTGTCAGAGTTAGGTTAGTTGTTGAGATAAGAAATTATTTATTTGTAAGGATTCCTTTATAACCTCTTCAACTTTGGGATTGTCTTTGAATTGATCCATTGAGAGTTGTAGCTACTTTATTTGCTTGTCCTTAGATTTGATCTCTTCTTGATGTGCCAATTTTAGTTGTTTGAAATCCTGAGATAGCTATTGTTGTCTTTCAATAGCCTGCTGATCATTCCTCTATTTTTCCACCCTTAATTGTTCTTCAATTTGTTTAATCTTTTGATGTTTTTCCTTGACCAATTTATTAACTTTGGTTGCTTTATCTATCATAGCATCTGTATACGCTCCTGAAAACTGAGATAAATTGGTCAAGTCCTCAGAGGGATTGAATTATGAGTCTTTCTAGATGACATTCATGGATTCATCTTGAGGAACTGTTGCTGATGCTTGGTCTATCTTTCTCTTTTTCCTTTTCCTTTCGGCTACAAATCTGTGTTTAGTGCTATAAAACACATCCAAAGGTGGGATTTCCTCAATGCTCAGTGTAATCTCTGATGAAGGATACTCAGGGATTATCTCGATTTATTTTAGAGCTAAGTCCTTGATGGATGGTTTTTCAATCATAGGATCATGAATCATGGGCTGTTGTCTTAAGGGGGATCTTGGTGTGATAACACTTTCGGCATCACTTTGACCTTTGATCTATTGATCAAAATGTTCCCATTCTTTGATTAATATTGGATCAATGTGGACATCTGTGTCTAACTATTCACTTGCCTTGTCACTTTTCTCCACTGCACTATAAGTTTTCTCTATATCTTTCTCCGTGCTTTGCTCTGTTTGCTGGATGACTGGTGCAATATTCAATAAATCAAGTGGTACTGTCTGAAGCCTTTGCATCCTGTATTGGATGAACTAGTTCGTTTCTGTTGATTCCAGCTTGATTTTTTCCAAGTGGCTCACTTGTGTGAATGTCTCTGCTGATGTAAATAAGTCATCCAATGCATTGTTCTCATGGATAAATTGTTTAACCTTTACCTGAGCAATAAAATTATAAGCACTTTATTCAGGTCATACTATCTTTTGGGAATAATAGCTACGTTCAAACCCTTTGTTTTCTCAGCTTCAATTTGGGCATGTTTATAGTCATGCAATGAATATATGTTGCAATGAACAGGAAAGGCACGCCATAACTATTTCTTGACCTCTTTGAGATTTTTCGTAAGCCCTTTTTCAACTGTCTGATAGGCTATTTCCCTAGCCAATAGTTTGTTTGGGACATAAAGAGGAAGGACATGTGGGTCGGTGATGATACCAAAAATCCTAATGTATGTGAACATTTCTTCCACAAACCGTCTACCAATTGAAGTTAGATCAATACTAGCCTCCTCAGACAGCCGAGGATTTGGTCTATTAAAAATGGCTTGATGAATGGGTAGGATGAAACCATGACAAATTTTGTAGAAATGCTTCTTATATTGGGTCTTCCACAAGCATTTATGGTAAACATGGATAGGGGTTGGGTCTTGGATAGTCCATTTCCATCCCATGATGGGAAAATCAGAATTGAAACAAATGGTATTGACTATATAGGCACTCATATAAAATGGGGGAACAACTTGGGTGGAAACATACCTGTTTTTCCTATAATCAAGTATTTGGACGACCATTTTATCTAATAGGATATTAGCCCAGTCCATCACAAAAGAGTTCAATGTTTCTTCTATTAATGGAACCATTTCAATGGAAAACTTAGTAGTATTGGAGCTTCCAAATAGTCTACACATCATTGATGCAACATAACAATATGGAGATGCTAGGGAGTCCACATAATACATACCGAATGATTTGTGCTTGTGTTTGTTAGGGAAGTGCCCCCATTGTTTGATAGGGTCTGACTCTTTTTGATTTTCCTTCGAGAAAGCTTCAAGGAATGATTTATTGTAGTACTTCTGAGGCTCTGGAAAATGATACATTTTCTTCAAGCCTTCATGCTTGAAGGATCCACACATTCTTCCGTCAGCTGTTAAGAGCGTCCTATCCGTTATATTGATTCTTTCAATTACCCATTTTACCATGTCATTATATGGAAAAACCTTTGGGAAAGCTGTTATTCGACGAAGAAAAGAGTCGGCTAAATCACCAAGTGTGTTTTCTATCTTTGCAGGTCCATCAAATGTTGTATGTCCTTCCATTACCTTTGGCTTTTCCTTTTCTAACATATCATATATGCCTTCCCACAAAATTTTCCCACAATCTTGACATGTAGTATCCAAGATCAACACAGTTTTTTCTAGTCCTTTCGCCAGTGTAGGGGGAACTTTCATCTTTCATGCTTTCTTTAACATTTTCACTGGCTGTGTACTTCTAGATTCAAACTGAAAAATGAGACAGAGGACAATGATAGGCTAAAAATTTCAAAGCAGCTAATGCCTGTAAAGATAGTGTTGAGATTAGTACATATGGAAATCAGAGCAAGAGCATTTAATGCGAAAGATTTCATATTGTAAATTAATATTAACACGAAGGATGAAATCTTGAAGGACAACTGTCATAATTGTTCTTAATGTTTTTCCATAACCAACGACTTGAAACTTTAATGTTCAATGAATAGATTGCATCGCTGGTTTCCAAAGCTCTTATTAATTTATTATGCGATAAACTTTTGGTTTTGTGATGAGTGATTTCAATATATTATTTTAATATCTAAAGAGCAATCACATATCACAAGTCAGGAGTTATAAGTGCCATGTTCTAAGAGTCTTTCAAATTTCAGCGATTGCGATAAGTGATGACCTGGCATATAGAGTTGGGAAATTCCTCATTTAACTTGCTCGGATCATGTTTTCCCTTTATTATTATTGAACCACTTGATTATTATTAACATCACATCACACATCCCCGTGGTGAGCTTCACTTGTTTCTACTGGAATTGTGATATGCGGTAGACGTATATCGCATCACAAGTTTCGAGGCTAATTTCTTTTGGTATTCAGGGTATGCGGAATGAGAGAACCATATCACATTGCAAAGTTTCAATGGATTGTTAAAACATATTTTTTGCAATCAACGATATGCGCTATGCAATAGTTTTATCGCATTGCATGTTTGTCAATGGATTGTTTTAAGAAGCTCTATGATTGAGATTTTTGCGGTAACTTCGCATCACAACATGAATATTTGGATTGAATGTACCTTAGCCTTAAGCGAATGCGATTTGAGATGTTTGATTTTTTAGAAAGTTTTTTGAAGCACTTTTTATTTAAAAAGCAAGAATCAAAGAAATTTATTTCTATGTAAAGGTTTTATTGCTTTTCACAAACTAAAGGGACCCTATTTCCTATTTAGCATCTTAGAATAAGATTATGAAAATTTTGAAATTGGGGGGTTGTATAGCACAATAGTTGGCTATTCATTGAAAGAGCCAGTGGTCTTTGAATAAAATGATAAAATTTCTAAAACTTTCTCAAGTACAAACAATTGAGGAAAAGGAAACTATTTTGAAATTAGTTAGATAAATAAAATTACTCTGAATAAGAAAAATTGATCAATTTTGCAATTTCTTTTACAAACCCTTATTATAAATGAAAACATTTTTGGTTTCTTCAAGCCTTGATTGGTTGTTAAAGATAAAGTAGGGGGCTCCTCCAACTTAGCTTTTGAATTTACTCTTTTGTCACAGGTACTGCCATTGCTGCCTGCAAATGTCTATAGTCTCGACAAGGTTACCTTTTATCCATCAATTATTCATTATCCCATCCATTTAAGAGTATAATCTCTTAAATATAAATTCAGATATTTATATATATTATACCTTTTAGTATATAATTATTTTTTTTTGGATAAAAGTCATTGCCCTAGTTTGGGAGCCAGAAGGTGACAATTCCATTCACTAGTTGTAATTGAACTAAACAAGCTGGCTCGTAATGAGACCCCTTGTCTTATGATTATAAGCCATTACCTCATTTTGGTATGTAGTATTAGTAATGTCAGTTTAATTATTTCCCTATGATCATGGTAAGCAGTCTCGTAATGAGACCTCTTATCTTTTAAATCAGATATATTTTAGAATTACACTCTAAAAAATCATAAACCTAGTGGATAGGGTGAATCTTTAACTCCTTAAGAGTTATTGGATGAAAATTATAGAGATATAGATGCTTAGTTGTAGAAAGTCTTTACTTTTTTAAAAATAACCTTTCTCAACTGATAAAACTTAAAAGGATTCACTATGTTTTCTAGGTTTGAAATATTTCACAATTTCAAACAACATCTCAAAGTTTTATGATGTTTATCTAATTTCCAAAACTGTAATCATTTCCTTGAAAGTTTATACTTTTAATAGGCAGATATTTACAATATATTTTCAAAGAGATTTCAATAGTAAAAAGCCAATGGTATACTATTTACAACATTATTTTTGAAAGAAATCAAAATTTGCATAGAAAAATATGTACAAATAAGATCGGGTTACCTGTTTAGGGAAAGAATTTTTTTAGGATAAGCCCATTCATAGGAAAAGAATCTCTCTTTCTTGTTAAGTCTTGCAGTAGAAATGTTGATGAGCCTATCTTTTCGACAAGCTGGAATGGTCCAAGCCACATCTTTTGAAATTTGGTATGCTTACCTTTTTCTTCATGTGCTTTGTCCCATTTCAAAATGAGCTCACCAATCTGTAATGTTTTTGAGCTGGCTGAACTTGCATCAAAAGAGGATTTAATGAATTGCTAATGTTTAGCATGAGTAATCTTGGCTTTTTCTCTTTCCTCATCTAATTTAAGAATTTGATCAAACCTTAATTGAATAGAGGAAGGAGTTATTTCAATGAATTGTACTAGGGCTAGTGATGGGAGGGCTAGATTTGGTGGAATAAGAACTTCTTTCCCATACACTAATTTAAAAGGAGAAGTACCTATTGAGGCCTCTGAGTTATGCGATATACCCATAGTGTGAATATTAAATATTTATGCCAATTCTTTTGGCTTTGATCAACAATTCTTTTAATAACCTTGATGAGATTTTTGTTAGCTAACTCTACTAAGCCATTTCCTTGGGGATAGTAATTTGCAGAGTATTTTAACTTAAAACCTCTCTTAGGAGAAAATTCAACTATACTATTTCCAAAAACATAAGATGCATTTTCAAAGATAAGTGCATTAGGTAAACCAAACCTGGCAATGATGAAATGATCAATAAATTCAATAATCGCATCAGAATTTGCTACCTTTAGTGGAATTTCTTCTATCCACTTAGTGAATTAGTCCGTGGCTGTAGGGATGTATCTGTGCTTCTTGGAAGAATGAGGAACAATCTCTCTTATAATATCAAACCCACACTGCTCAAATGGTTTCTCAATGCTAACTGGTTGTAAAGGAAAGGCTGGTATCCTTTGTCTTCCATTAGTAGTTTGGCATATCTTACATTTCCTCACATAATCATGGGTATATTTGAACAAAGTTGGCCAATAATACCCAACATGCAGTATTTTGTTTGCTGTAGTATCTCCTCCAAAGTGTCCACCAGTAGGGCCATCATGGAGTTCCTGTAAAACCGTTTGTGCTTCAGATTTTTCAAGGCATCTTAACAAAATAGAATCATAGTTTCTCCTGAATAACACATTATCAATGATTTCATAGTGTTTGGATTTTAACCTTAGGGAACGTTTGTTTTTGTAGCTGAATTTCAGGGGGGCATATCCATTTTTCAAGTAAAAAATCAGATCAACATATTGAGATTCAAAATCAATCATAGTTATCTCATTTACTTGTGCAGTACTACCTAAATCTTCATGATCTGGTATATTGGAAGCTCCTGCCAGTAACCTGCAAAAACCTTGTCCTCTAACAATTTTTGCTGGTTTAATATCAATGTCATATTCTTGTAGAGATGTTACCCAGTTAGCTCTTTTCTCTCGTACTTCTCTTTGAATTAGCAATTGCCTCACTGAAAAGAATGGGACTATCACTTTTGTATGTGATTTCAGGAGGAAAGGTCTAAAATGTTTAACATAGTTAAATACAATGAAGGCTTGTTTCTCAACTTCTGAATAATTAAGTTCAACACCCTACAAATTGGAGCTAAAGAAATATATGGATGCTTCCACTTGCTGATCATTGATCTGTGTTAAAACAACAACATAAGATGATTGATTGGCCAAAGTATACAAAATAAAATGACTAGAAAAATTCGAAGTATTCAATGCAGGAGCATTAATGATTTCTTGTTTGATTGAGTCAAAAGCTTCTCTTTCATTATGTCCCCATTTGAAGACTAAATTTTCTTAATCATGGACTGCAAGGGTAGAACAATATAAGAAAAATCAGGAACAAATCTTTTTACAAAATTTATTTGTCATTGCATAGATTTCTTATTATGTGGTAAAGGGATATCATAAATCTACTTTATCCTATCAGGATCAATGTATATGCCATTTTTGGATACAATAAACCCTATGATTTTACCTTCATTAAGAGAAAAGAATTATTTTTTAGGATTTAAGGAGATCCCTAACTTTTTGCAACGTTTAAAGATTTGCTTTAAATCATACAAATGGTTGCTTTTTTTCTTAGAATAGACAATTATGTCATCCAAGTAAACAACGACCGTTTTAATGATCAAACCTTTGAAAGCTATGTCCATGGCTCATTGGAAAGTAGCTCCAAAGGTTATCAAACCAAAAGGCATTTTCCGATAAGCGTATGTTCCCCATTTGGTTCTGAATGTAGTCTTTAATCTATCATTTGGATGTACCAGGATCTGATTATATCCTGAAAAACTATCAAGAAAAGACATTAATTCTAAGCCAACTACTGATTGAAGTATCTACTCCATTGTTGGTAATGGGAAATTATCTTTTTGACATGCTCTGTTGAGATTTCTAAAATCTATACAAATCCTAATATCACCATTCTTTTTCCTGACAGGTACCAAATTTGAGACCCATTTCGACTGTCTGACAGGAAAAATTATTTTGGATTTAAGGAGTTTATTCAACTCTAATTTGATTTGACTTTCAATATTGGGGTGAATTTTCCTTAATTTCTACTATAGGTTTCTCATCAGAAATCATTGGAATTTAATGTTGAATAATAGAGGCACCATAAGTTTTTAAATCTTCATAATTCCAAGCAAAAATACCTTTGTATTTTTCAATAATTCGATGAAGGAAAATCTTTCATCAGGTGAAAGTCCAAGTCCTAGATTGACATTTTGTGGTTTGGCATCAATACCAAGATTTACTAATTCAAACCTTAAAGTTGAACTTTAAAGTTTTGAATTAGTGACTTTTTTGAATCTATCCTTAATATCATACAGATCATCCAATTTAACCACAGATTTAGGAATAGGGTTCTAATTGAGTTTCTGTTTTAATTTTAGATCATGATCACTTTCATCGATGATTTGATCTTCATAGGATTTCTCAGATGTTAAGAAATTCAAGATATCTTCATCATGATTGAACACACGCCAATTGGTGACATTATTTGGGATGGATGGTCGAAAAATTAATTCAATAGAAAATCTATCTGGACTATAATCCTCATATGGAAGGAGCTTAGAAGCTACATTAGCTAGGATATCTGCTACTGTATTTTGTGATCTGGGAATAGGAGAGATATAAAATTCTAGAAAATGAGAAATAAGATCTTGAGCGTGTGATTGATAATGTTTGAGGTTTCCTGAAAGACAATGAATAATATTTCTTACTTGTTTTATCATTATTTTAGAATCACCAAACACTTTTAGACATTTCACATCAAGACCTATTGCTTTATAAATACCTTGAATTAAGGCTTCATATTTTGCAGTATTATTGGTACACTCAAATTCTAACCTACATGATAACATTATCTTTTCTCCTTTGGACTAACTAGAATACATCCTGCTCCTACACCATCATTAGATTTAGATCCATCAAAATACAAGGACCAAAATAAAGGCTTATCTACAAGTTTATCTACAACATTAACACACTTAGAAGTATTGGTTTGTGAAAAATTCTCAACTTGTGATGTGACATTACTAACTAAAAAAGGTGATTGCTGAACATTAAAGTTCCCAAAAAATGATTTGGCCGAATAGTTTCCAAGAATATTATTATTGAAGGCTACTAGTTCATTTTCTTCTTCAAATTCTGTTACTGTGTGATTCAGGTGTTTTTTGCGGTTGATTCTAATTTGTGAGACCAGTCAGTTGAAATATAACCATGGAGCTTTTCAGACCAATCTCTGCTAAGAATTAAACCATAAAACCTGGGGATGTCAGCAATCAATATATTAATTATTTGAACAACCCTTGGATCAGTAGATAGTCTAATAGTAACTAAATTTATTTCTCCTAAATCTTGAACCTTAGTTCAATCCAATTGGACAATATGAATTGCAGACTTCTGAGGTTCAATATTTAATTTAGAACAAACTGATGTTGGCATTATATTTGATGAAGCCCCTGAATCAATCAAGCAGTAATGCAAATTTCATTGTAGATCTCATAAGTCAAAAGAAAAGGAGGGGTATGAGAATTTGATCTATCCCCAATTAAAATGACATCGGTAGAATCCACCTTATTGGATGGTGGCCTACCCGATACTATGGCAGCCTTGGATAACACACTAGTTGGAAGAGGAGAAGAAGGTATTACATTTAATTCCTTAAGCAACAACTTTTGTTGATGCTTGAGCTTACTAAGTTCATGAAGATAAATGTTTGCTCGAGTCTTCTTCATATATTCAATTATGTTATAATCCATGGAATCTGAAACTACTAGAGTTTTTGATGATGATGGAGGATTGGATGAAGATGGTTTTGTTTGGGGAGATGAAATTGGAGTTTTCTTCATGGGAATTTTCTCTTTAGTAATAGGATTTGAGTTTTTCCTCTTTTGATTTCACTGATTAGGCTCTATGATACTTTTCATTCCGATGTTTACTGGTAGGCCTTCCTGTTCACTTTCGTTATCAGAGTTGGGTAGAATAAAGTCCCACATTCCATGACATTCAATTGTTTCTACTTCCTCTGTTTCTTCAGCTGATAAAAACATTTCTTCTTCTTCTTCATCATCATCTAGATCAGATTCTGCATTTGATATAATGTTTGGAGGCTGAGAATTTACTGGCTGATTTCTTTTAAAATTCCTAAATGGTTTTTTTGATGAAGATTCAGCTACCTACCTTTTAATCTCTACCATTTCATTGGACATAGTTTTAAGAACCTTTTGTAGGCCTTCCATGTCATATGGATCTTTGGTTACTTTCTTCTTTGATTCATCTCTTAAGGTTACTTTCTTGGATTTTCTTTACTCTAATGCGTTTTTCTTTTCTACGGCCAAGATATGCTTTTCAATAGCTATTAATTCTTTCATATTTTCTTCTAACGTCGGTTTGGTAGCTTTATCAATGAAGATGGTTGTGTTTGAAGGTAGAGTAGAAATGTACCATTCATTTCAGACCTCCTCGCTAGGCTTGGACGTCGTAGGTATTTTCTTCAATAACTTATTGAAAAGTGTGTTGAAGTCCTTAATGGGTTCTTTTGGTTCGACTTTCAAATTGGAGAAGTCATTTATCAAAGTTGTTGTAGACCTATCATCTCCAAATTTAGTTAAAAATTGCTCTTGAAAAGCATCCAAACTATTAATAGAGCCTGATGGTAACAAAAAGTACCATGATCCTGCTGCTCCTTGTAGAGTATATGGGAATAATCTTATAATTGCGTCCTTTTCTGCTACTCCATTCAAATTAATGGTCAACATGAAATTATTTATATGTTCTTCAGCTAACAAACCATTATTAGGGTTAAATTTAGGTAACCATTTTTCTGGATGTGTTGGAACTTGGGTCAAAGGTCCAGCCATTCTAACAACCCCTGGGTTGGTCCATGGCCTTGGCTGAGGTTGATTCTGTGCCATTGTTGTGATATTAATAGAAGAGAGTGAAGCAGTGGTTGAAGGTGAATGGGTAAAGGATGGTGTAGCTCCTGTACCTGTGTGAATCATGATTTGGAGTTGGGAAGCGGGTGTGTGACCTTGTAATGATATGGATGGAATGGACGATAATGATGAAAGAACCTCACTATTAGATTCTGATGGTGTCTTATTATCCCTTTTAGATCAGGTGACATGTTTATCTCAGATGGAAGTTCTACAAAGAAATTTACATTGTATCCACCTACAAAAACAATAATAGAAATAGAGAGTGAGGAAGGGATTGATGATGATGATGATATACAACTTGTTTTCACTACTGAACAAGTAAGTGAGGAGGATCAAATTTTAAATCTAATGGAAAATAATGAACTCTCCTTACATTATCACTGTAGTTGAATATAATATCTATCATCTAGAAAAATTTCTTTATACTCTATGGAAAATTTTGGAAATTCTTCAATAGAATTTTTTCCGGGCAAAACATTGAACATTAATGAAAACCTTGAAGAATTACAGAAAAATCAACTAGTAGAAATTTTACAAAAACACTCTTTTGCTTATGCATGGGAATACACTGATATGAGAGGAATTAATCCGAAAACTTGCATGCACCATATCTACATTGAACAGACTGTGAGACCAGTTAGACAACCATAAAGAAGAACGAATCCAAACCTAAAAGAAATTATTAAGGAGGAATTACAAAAACTGTTGAATGTAAACTTCATCTATCCAATATCAGACAATCAGTGGGTTTCACCCCTAGTAATCATTCCTAAGAAAAATGGGACAATGAGAGTATGTATCGATGACAGGGAATTGAATAAGGCAACATTAAAAGACCACTTTCCACTTCCTTTCATAGATAAAGTTTTAGACACATTAGCAGGGAAAAAGTACTTTTCTTTTTGGACAGTTTTAGTGGATACAATCAGATTCAGGTAGCACCCGAGGATCAAGATAAAATCACATTTACCTGTACATGGGGAACTTATTCTCACCAACTACTTCCTTTGGATTATGCAATGCTCTAGCAACATTCCAAAGAGAAGTCCTTGGAATTTTATCTCATCGTATTCATGATTATGTGGAAGTATATATAGCTGATTTCACAACTTACGACTTTTGAAGAGGCACTTGAAAATTTAGAAAAAATTCTAATAGAATGTAAAGAAATAAATGTTTCGTTAAGTCATGAGAAATGTTTTATGATGTTTAATGAAGGAATTATTTTAGGTCACCATTTTTAAGGAGATGGAATTAAGGTAGACTCATCTAAAGTAGAGGTCATTTCTAAATTATCAGTACCAAATTGTCAACGAGATGTTAGGAGTTTTCTTGTTTTTACTGGATATTATAGAAGATTCATAGAAAATTTCACAAAAATTGAACCTCCACTCTTCAAACTACTTACCAAAGACTGTGAATTTAGTTGGGATTCTGATTGTCAAAATTCTTTTGAAACTTTGAAAAAGAAAATCTTTAAAGCACCTATTTTAAAAGGACCTAATTGGAAATTTAATTTTCATATATCAATCGATGCTTTAGACACGGTCTTAGGAGCCGTGTTAGGACAAAAAGACCTTACTCCTTATACAATCTATTATACCATTAAAAATTTAACTCCATCAAATCTAAATTATATTGTAAATGAGAAGCAATTTTTAGTTGTAGTTCATGCCATTAATAAATTCAAACATTATATAACATCTATGAAAATTTCATTCACACAGACCATTATGCCATTAGATATCTAATGAATAAGCCAATCACTAATGGCAGAATAACCAGATGGCACTTACTGTTGCAATAATTCAACATCACCATTCTAGATCGACCCTGAAAACAAAATACAATTGCTAACTTTTTATCTAGAATTCAAAATGGTAACAATGATAAACCTGTGGAGGATAAATTTTATGATGAATATCGTTTTTGTAGTATCTACTAAATCACCTTGGTATGCAGATATTTCTAATTATTTAGCTACAGGGAAATCACCATTTCATTTGTCTCCTAGAGAAAAGAGGAGAATAATTCAAAACAACACATCTTACTCATGGATAAACGAAGAATTGTACAAAATAGGACCATATCTCATGATCAGAATATGTGTTCGAGAAGACGAGATACTAGAAATACTTAAAGCATGCCATGATGAACCATGTGGAGGAAAGTTCTCTAACAGAAGAACTGCTTATAAGATCCTTCTCTTAGGATATTATTGGCCTTCCATTTTCAAGGATACCAAGGAATATGTTAGGAGATGTGACAATTGACAAAGGATGGGGAAACCTACTCTTTCAAATGAAATACAACTACATCCTCAGGTACTCATTGAACCGTTTGAGAAATGGGCACTAGATTTTGTTGGTCCAATCAATCCACCTTCAAAACAAAAAAGGTATATTCTGGTATGTATTGATTATGTCACTAAATGGGTAGAAGCTAAAACATTGCCTTTTGCTACCGAAAATGTTGTAGTTTCATTTCTTTTTGAGGATATTTTAATTTGTTTTGGTGTCCCGTGAGAAATTGTAATAGATCAAGGAACACAATTTACATATAGAGTAGTGCAGAAGCTCATGGAATAGTACAAAATCAAACATCAAAAATCTCCTCCATACCATCCACAAGCCAATGGAAAAGTTGAGTCTACAAACAAGGTGATTTAAGCAATTCTTACCAAGACTATACACTTACATAGGAAGGACTGGGCAGAAAATCTTCCAAAAGCTTTGTGGGCTTATAGAACTACATGGAGAAGCACTACAGGACATAATCCCTATGAACTTGTTTATGGGAAGCAAGTCTTACTTCCAATAGAATTCCAGATCCAGACCTATAAAACAATAGTCCAGTTGAATCTTGACTTATTAGAGGCATAAAAGAAAAGGATGGGACAACTTAATGAGCTTGATGAAATAAGACAAGATGCCTTCCAGAAGACCAGCCTAGTTCAACAATAGACATCTAGATGGCATGAGAAATATATCAAAGAAAGAAAATTTCATCCAGGTGATTGGTCATTACTTTTTGATTCAAAGTTCAAGAACTTCATAGGAAAATTCCAAACTCACTCGCTTGGACCTTATGAAGTTGAAAAAGTCTTTGACAATGGTGTAGTCAGAATCAAGACTATTGATGAAGAGAAAATTCCTCTTTTAGTGAACGAACATCAAGTTAGACTTTATCAAAAGCCATTGGCAAAAGAGGAATTTGTCAACATTTTCCAAGATAAGTCATAATTGAATATGGTTGATTGGTATGCTTATACAAAAAAATTAAATTGAAAACAAACTCTTGTTGTCACCTTAAATTTTCTCTTAATCATTTTTCTAAAAATCCCTTTCTCTAAACATCCCTTTCTTAAAAAAAAAAAAATAGCTATAGAATTAGTGACTCTTTGCAGCTTTGACAAAGGTTCTGCACCCAATATGACAGGGACACTTGGTGGCTCAAATTGAAGAAATGATTGACTCCTTTCAAGTGAAAAGTTAGAAAATGACATCAAAGGAGAAATAAAGGTTAGAAAATAAATCTAAGGCATGTAGCACTTTAATTTTACAATAGGGGTTAGCATATTGTATATATGAATTACGTGGACATAACATTACCTAAAAAATGAAATCATTGCAGTTCATGGATGATAGTCCCTTGTCAAATCCATTATAATACGCCACCATTTTAACTCCTATCTCATACTCATTTTAGATTCATCGATTTGGTCACCAAATCATTGAATTAAATGCATTCAAATGGATAAATCATCCCTGTGAACCTTCATTATACTTGCCCGTTCTTTCATTCTTTCAATTCATACAGTCTCTCCATCCTAGAGCGAAATCCTACCAAGATTATTTTCCCTGTTAAGTAAAACAATTATGGAGATGAAACATCTCTCACCATGGGCATTATTGTTCGAATGTAGCCAATAGGAAGGAACTTTTTGGAAGGATACCACTAGACTAGAGAATTGTTACAAAAAGATCAGTGGTTAGATTTCATAGAAAAGTTCGATAGTTTCCACAAGGAGGTGACAAAAACCTTTGCACAATCTTTTGATGGTGCAAAAGTCGAAATAGGCGATGTCAAGTTCGCAGTAACAAATTCCCTGATTGCAGAAGCCACCAGATTGCCTAGAGCTGGAGAAAAGTGTTTCAAGAATAGAGGAATCGAAGGGGAAGACTAGAAAAGTTTCTTAAGAAACCCAAGCATGGATACTATTTTCTTCAGAAAAGGTATTCCTAGCTCTGCCCTCAAAAGTAAGTGGAGAAATTTGCTCCTTATTCTTC
This sequence comes from Pinus taeda, assembly GCA_000404065.3. NCBI lineage: Eukaryota > Viridiplantae > Streptophyta > Pinopsida > Pinales > Pinaceae > Pinus > Pinus taeda. The sequence continues at coordinate 31,804 of APFE030055970.1, read as the reverse complement.
AAAAATTTGTTACTTGTGTAGGCCAATTTGATTGTACTTTTTTCTATCACATTAGGCTATTGATGAACTTCCTTGAAGAAAATCAAATGAATCTTCCATACTTTCTATTGAATAGCCTTAATAAAATGATAGTAAGTATTGAGAAGAAAATCCAATTTATAGACAACACAATTTACCATCATGGGTTATTAAAACTTTTGATCAAGTTTCATCGTCAAAGCATAGGTGATAATTGGGAAAATTGTCTAGTGAGAAAGAACTTTGAAGAGAAAACCCTTGAACAACCAAGTGGTAGGAGAACCCTAAGGGGAAGAACGAGAAAAATTGAGATAGTAATAGAAGAGGAACCATAACATCAACAATATTTTTCAAAGGATGATCTATCAATTGTAGAAATTTTGGAGAAAATGAACAAAAGGTCTTAAAAGAAAGAAATCCAGCAAGAAAATAGAGGTTTTACCCCAAATAAAAACTCTTCCTCAGAAAGAAATTATAAAAGTTAAGGAAAAGAAGATTCAAATAATACTGACCACAGGTTTGAGAACAAGCACCCGATTGAACACAGCGAAAGAGGCAACCTCAAAAGTTGAAGAGCATATTGATCTTGAGTCAAAGGAGAAATCTGAACATCTCGAGGACTCTCAAAGAGTATCACTGAGACTGTCACCAGGGGTATCACCACCTCCCTTCATTTCACCTCCAAGGAGTCCAGTACAAAGGCTAGGTATTGATCTTGTACAACAAGAAATCTATGATTACATAGAATCATTAGACAGAAAGGAAGCAGCGGCCAAAGAATCAATTCAGAGCCCAAAAGAAGAAATCAACTAGTTTAATGAGCCACAAGAACCTCCAGTATCTAATATCTTGAAACAAGAAATATTTGAGTTGGATACATTAAACAAGTACCTCAAAACTGAAAATCAAACTCTGAAGGCATAAAATGGAATTCAAATTGCCAAAAGTGATAACCTCATGCTTCACTTAAGTCTATGTTATAAAAATAATAAGAAATTGAAGAAAGAAAACAAGGCCATGAAAAGAGAAATCATTAATCTGAAATGCAAGATCCTTATGATGAAGCTGAGGATGACGATAACTACCAAGAAGAAGAAGAAAACTGTGAAACCTAGATGTGTTGGCAAAAGTATCTAAAGACATATGGAAAAATGACAAATTTGCGTTGTATGAGGACATACAAAACATCCAATGTGGGGGAATGTAGAGTCTCATAATTGCTTTATCTTGACATCCTTTTTGTCCTTATTTACCTCCTTTTTCCTACCACTATCATCCAAATAAATGCAATAAACATAAGGTTTTGACAAGGTAAAGATTCATATGTCCTCTTTTTCATATTTTGTCAATATGCCTTATTGTTCTATTAAAGTTTACATACATCTACAAAATTGATCGGATTTTGCAGCTAATCCACAGATCTGCATCCACTTCCATTGTTGACAGGGTTCGAGTGCGCCAACTCAGCAAAGGAGTATATGGGTAGATGAAGAATGATCCTCTCATGGATTTCTTCCTATTTATTCGAGCTAATTCACCAAGAGATCCGCATTATAACACGGTCAACCATGACTATTAGTAGCAGGACAACACGTTGGAATAGAGTCCGAATTTTAAGAGATTTCATTGATTTTCTTTTCCAATAGCAAATTGACAAATAAGCGATATGATCTAGTTTTGATAAGGAGTATAGTGAATTCCAATAGGCTTAAATTTCTTGTATCGTTAAAAATAACTCTATAAAAACATTGGCAGCTCTTTGTAATGCGTGTGCCACTATATGTAGTTTGAGCATCCTGTAGAACATTTTTCGCTTAATGAAAAGTTTTTATTTCATATATTTTATGTGTTGTTGATCTAAGGCGACTAACTGCTTCGTGGAGGTCCCCTGCGCGTAGATCATGTCTTTGATTCACAGTAATTAGATTTTCCTTTTCAATTGCTATTTCATAGATTTAATTCATGGATGCCTTGTTTTCATATTTTTAAGATGTAGTTCAATGAAGATCATGATTAGGTTCACTTGATTGACTTATGTATCATTCATTTCATTTGCTTCATACCTAGCATAAACTTAGTAATTTCGTTTCATTCATTTTCCTAGCATAGCGTAGTGATTTCATAGCTCATTAATTTTGTTTTTGTTTTTATTTTTGCATTGAAATAAAGTTGCAGTAGATAAGAGAGGCAGTCTTTCTCAACTTTTGAATTCAAGCACATTTCATCTCCAAATTGATAAATTAGGATTTTATTTATGTCATTTCATGCTTTAATAGTTAGCTTTGTTTAGCTGCAGCATAAAAATCCAAAAACAATTGATAAGTTGAAAGGAATATTAACGTAACACATCTATTGAAAAGAGTTAAAATCATTATCCAATCATTATAAAAACTCAATTCAATCATAACTAATTCTAGATATAACATTTAGGATAATCAATTAACAATAAAATCTTAGGAATAACATCCTAGTCTAGATAATAACATCATCTCAACACTAATTCTATAGTTTTACAATAACTCAGATAACGATAACATAATAACCTTAACGACATAAAAGACTTCTAGCAGATACAGTGCACTTGCACTTCATTAGTTTACTTGCCCTGGTTGATAATTTATGCTTACAATTTAAGAACATTAAATTGACTAAACACGTTACAAAAATTTTCAACAACATCATACAACAAGGGCTCCCCACAGATTAGACAACTAGTATGGAAATACCTCTTTTCAAGAGTGGTGACGTCAATAATCCCTCCAATTATAGGACCATCATGATAAACCCTTTGTTTGCAAATTTATTTGGAAGCATGCTAGAAAATAAAATTAGCAAGTGGGTAGAAGAAAGAGATATCTGTGCTAAAGGGAAAGCAGGTTTTATACCTAAACATTCCATAGTTGATCATTGTATAACTTTAAGGCACATCATTGAAAAAGTTTGGGAGAAAAAGGAAGAAGTATTTTATTGCTTTGTTGATTTCAGAAAAGCGTTGACACGGTTCCTAGGGATAAGATTTGGCAAATAATGGAGGATGTTTTGGTTCTTAAACAATTGAGAGCAATTGTGCATAGGCTGTATGAAGAATTGAAAGTCAAAATTAGAACTTTAGTAGGCATTTCTGAGAGTTTTAGAAGCGATATCGGGGTCAAGCAAGGTTGCCCACTGTCTCTAACCCTTTTTGGTTTATATATCAACAAGCTTGAGGAGTGGTTAAATTCGCAAGGGTGTTATGGTATCTATTTGGGAAAGGTTGTTATAAGGATTCTTTTGTATGCAATTGAGCTTATTTTTATTGCTAAATCAGCTCTTGGTTTGCAAGGGAACTTACTATCCCTTGAGAATTTTTGTAGAAGTGTGGGGATGCAAGTCAATATCAGCGGTTTTCTCTAAAAAAAGAAAACATAGGCAACATAAGTTCTAATTTGAAGGAAACATTTTGGAAGAAGTTGCAGATTACAAATACCTCGGAATTGACTTCAACAAAAATCTAAGTTGGGATGGTTATAGAAAGAAAAGAACTTTGGGGGGTTGGAAAGCATTTTATGCTTTTCAAAATAGGTGTAGAGAGGGAGAGTTATGGGACTCAAAAACCACTCAAACTATTTTTGGGCTTCTAGTGGTTCTGGTGATTCTCTATGGTTGTGAACAATGGGATAGAACTACGAGATAGCAGTATATTTGACATGCAATGGAGATAAATTGAGAAATTCAGAAGTGTTTCATTACAAACAAATTCAATATTAAAAGTGCAATTCCTTATGCTATCTTCTTAAGTGAGACATGGGTTGCTCTTATTGAAGCAATTTCTATGGTGCGAGTCATAAGGTATTTAAAAAAATTTGAGAAAATGGAAGAGGGTATGTGGCCTAAGGTTGTCTTTAATTACAGATTGTGCAATAGAAAAAAAACTTGGATGCAAAAAAATAACAAATGGTTTAATAAATGGGGTATTTTCTTGGACATGTGTCCCATAAACAACAAAGAGATAAATACTTTTGTTATTGATAAGCTCCACAAGCATACTTGGGATAAGGAGCTAGGAAGAAAGAAAAAGTACTATATTGAAGTGTTTAATCCCACTCATATTCATCAATCAAAAGCATACATAGAGGTCAATATCTCTTGGAGAGCTAAAGTTATTATTCATTAGTTAAGGACTAATTTTCATCAACTCTGTTGTGAAACAGGGCATTGGAAAAAGCCAAAATAAGTGTGGGAGGAAAGAGTATGCATTTTTTGTTCTTCCAGAAAAGTGGAAACAAAAACATTTCATTTTAGAATGCGATGCCTTCTAAGACAACAGGGAAAGTTATGCAAATATGCTAGCAGCTATCTCTTGGGTATATTATATATATATATATATATATAATATATATATATATTATATATTATATAATATATATAATATTATATATATATATATATATATATATATTGCACGGAGGTGGGTCCCTTGTCCCACAAATAAAAAGTCTCATATACCCAATTTGGTGTCTAACCTTAACTGTGATCTTAAAATAAGATAATAATATTATATTTTATTATAAATTTTTATTTATAATATATGATAAATTTTCAAATGCATTTCAAGAGATTGTTTCAATTTTTTTTTTGTTAAGCTTAGCAGGACCTTCTTTTTCTATTTATAAATCACAAGTTTTCACCACATATATGAGATAGGTGGCCTCAACTTGCCCAGTGGGAAACGAAGTTTGTTGGCCACCTATCCTCATTATAAGCCATCCAAAAACAATATAGTATTAGTCGATCTAACCAAGATATATACGTATCAGTATCATGATAAGAATCTATATGTCTATCTATCATAATCATGCAACCGTAAAAGTAAATGTTACTCGCAAGAAACAAAAAAACATCCAAGAAACTGACTAATCCTACTGTTCTTTTGAAGCGTAGTCCACCAAAGCCAGGTATTTGGTGGAGTCACCAAGCATATCAGCAAGCTCAATAATGCAAGGGATGTTCCTTTGGATTCGGTCAAGGCAAGTGTCCTACTTACACAGCTGAAATTGGATTGTCTGCAAGTCTTTTTTGTAATTGGGCATGTCCTGGAGGGTCATAGCCATCCCCATTGACATTTGATTCATTGCCTTCCCCATAAGGCTCTTCATGAGCTAGTACAAATAGAGAATCTGTTTAAACTGGGGAATTCTACCCCTGGTATTCCTAGGATCCGAGATTACAACCCGCCAATTCTCCATCTCCTCTTCGGACTCATCCTCCTGTTTTATCTTCTCCTCCCATTCGTCCAAAATCTTATGGATTCCTACATCCATTCCTTCCCTGTAGGTTTTTGTCGCTTCACTAATGAGGCGTTCTATAGGCTTCCTCCCACTCCTAGGTTCCAAAGTGCTCAGGTCTATGGCTCGAGTTGACTCCCTCCCTCTTCTGTCGTGTCCTCTTCCACGTGTAGGTCGGGCCATCTCTTCTTTGTTCTGTGCATGTTCACAAGAGAAATGTAATAGCTCTTGAGACATGGTCTCATGCCTCTCTGGATTGATATGGGTTCCCCTTCTCTCGTGCTTCACATCACAATTTCCTTTGCCCAAGTACCCCTCTACCCTAAGATGCAGTGCCACTCCTCTACTTGATGTAGCTGTGCCACTCTTTTGCCACTCACTTTTCTTTCTCACCTGCCTTGTGTTTGCCTCACCACCCCATGGTTTTTCCAATGCTCTCACCTAATCACAGGGGTGGTTTCATGGTGCCAGACCCAGTTTACGCTCACGACTCTCACAGCTAGCCCATCGAGCCAGGTTACCATCACTTCCAATAGCATTGCCTTCCCTTGCCTCTTTGCCCAGTGTTGCTGCATCACTCCTCTTCCCAGAATATTTGTCTCACTTCTTTGCCCCTCCTATGGCCATCGCTCATGCTTAGCCTCAATCTCCCCACCCACATTGGGATACCAATTGTCTCGCTCGCTCATAGGAGGGTTCTCTAGATCCCAACCTTGATTTTCTCTCATGGCTCTCGTCTCTGGCCCAAACGCGATCACCATCACCCCCAGCTTAAGCTGGTCTCCCCAACCATCCCCCAATTTCCCTCCCCTATCATCTCCCGCACCCCCCAAGCATGAATTAACACAGTTACCATAGTAATGGGCTTGAAAGGCCAGGATACATACCCAGGAATGCTTCGCTGAAACCATAGCTAGTAGCACCACAGACTTGCACCATCGCTTCTTTGTCCACCCGTAATCTCAACTATACTCCTCTCTCTATCCTGAATTCTTTCATAATGCCATTCAACCTTTCTCTTTCGCATCACTCGTCCTTCCTTAGCCACCTCACCTCCTTTTCCGTCCTGGCCATGCCTGCCACTTTTCCCATCTCTTCTGTCAAGTAACATGCGGGAGGCCACCGCACCCATCGCCATGAGAGTGTGGGGGGTAGTGGGCGGTACCCTTCCCTTAAAATTCATAACTACCATGTTTTACCAGCCTCCTCTCTTTGCCTCGAGCACACACCCTGATTGGGGGTATTGTTGTTTGGATTCTCAGTTTCCTGGTTGTTTTGGGAATCTTGCCAAAAGATGTCCTCCAGAACTTTGAGTCTATCATCTAGAGATTGTCTCGAATTAATAAAAACAAAATAAAGCTAAAAAATTAAACCAAATATCATA
>APFE030055970.1:0-25118 GCA_000404065.3 Pinus taeda | reverse complement strand
TGTCATGAACTTTTAAATAACATATAAAATAAATTCCATATATTGCAGTGTAATTTCCTATCGCAAATTCAATACATTTCATTTTGAAGTTTAATGATAGTCAATTTTTTGTTTTGTTGGGAATGATAAAATATTTTAGCGTGAAAGATTCATATTTGTAATGGGTTTTTCCTTTTCAAAATCATTGCACCAAATCGACATTCACGGTATGTTTTTATTTAATTTTACTAAGACTCTTTAAGTTTCATCTTTATTCATAAAATTCAATTATAAAAAGTTTCCTCTATTCATAAAATTCAATTATAAAAAAATTAACCAGTTTTAAGATGACAAAAATTATTAATTTATAAATCAAACACTCAAAAGTGAAATACCTAAAACAAAAACAAAACTCATTAGAACTCAATAAAATTAGATTATCTAAATACCCCATAACAGTGACTAGACTTAAAAATCAAAATTCATTTGGAAAAATGAAGCTAAATAAAATTAGATTATCTAAATACCTCCCTATCGATGATTATTATTTTAAAGATTTGAAGAATCTCGGAAGAGATGTGTATTTTTTGCACTTCAAGGAATTCTAACAATATGTTAACAATGATTTCTTGGCAGTGTTTTCAGCCAAGAGATTATAAGAAAAATAGATCAAGTCATAATCAATTTGAATAAGAAAAAGATAGAATTACAAAAATGAACATCATAGAAATGGTGTTGCTACAGTGTTGGCATAGACTAGAAAAATATAGAATTGCAAAAATGAACATCATAGAAGTGGTGTTGCTATAGTGTTGGCATAGACTATATTTAGTCTCATGCAAGTTAAAATCTCTCTCATTCCTTGATTCTCCAAAGTCATTCCAATGACATAAATAAGGGAATTCATGCGACCAATTGGTTGGTAGGGTTAGATTTGTGTGAAAACAGAATCATGGAGACTTCATAATAAATGCAATCCAGTACAACCATTGACCACTAATGCTATAAATTCTGGTCAAGGTGAGCTCGCCTCAAACCACTGTCTGTCACAGGCCCACCAATCCTAAGTGATTAATAGTTGAATGAAATGAACAATGAGAATGTGATGTATCAATGTATGCATGCAAAATTGATTTGAACTTAAACATGAACACAAAAACTTACATATATAATCATAAACACAGAGATGCAGCAAAAAAACACTTCATTTCATTAATAGAAAAATATTGAACTATGCTTATAAACGGAATGGAAATAAGATAGCTCGGTCGATGGTAACTTATCTCTGAGAAGAGATGTGGTGGATACATGCCTCTGAACTATGTTATAATGATGTTCAAGGGCCTATTTATTATTGGAAAACATGAGAAAACCCTAAACAACAAAAATCCTAACCCCAGGAGAGGTAACACCAAGAGTTTGTGGGTCCCGTTGGGGTTAGTTGGGCAGCCAACTTCCTAGGGTCATAACTTGGTCATATTATCTTTGTTTGGCACGTATGATACCTTGTTGGAAAGGTATTGCTAAGTACTATAGGTTTCACTACAAGTCTTTTCCTATGGCTATAGGCCTACCGCAAACCCCCAAAAAAACACAGTTTAGGGGGTCAAAACTGCTCCGAAAGTTCATGACCCGAAAAACTGCTAAAAATAGTAAATGTTGAAATGACTAAGGAAACAGATGAAACTAACTGGGGTGTATAGGTGTATTAGGCAGTTGGCCACCAATATCCACTTAGATCATTCCTCCCACCTTAGGAAGCAATGGTCCCCATTGCATGCAGAGCCTTCATGAGGTGAGGAAATATCTGTTGAACCTGGTCCCTGGTGAACCACTTTAATTAGTGAAGGAGTTGGCCTGTTTTGACAACTCGATATAACTATATCCTCTATTGGTGAGTGTTATTGGTCTGTGTGTCCATGATCTTGTGGCCTATTCCATGCATTCCAACTTGAGTTTTGTTGGTTTGAGTTGTTCTGCAATGTCAGATGTGTCCAACAATGGTGGAAAGTATGGCTGAAGACGATCTACATTGAACACTGGGTGCAGACCAAGGAACAATGGGACACTGAGCTTGAAGGCACTGTCACCGATGAACTTGGTGATTGTGTATGGCCCATATCAGAGCGGGCGAATCTTGCGGTGGGGTCGAGCAAGGCATTCCTTCTGCAAATGTAGCCAAACTTTGTCACCCACCTGGAACTTGTGCGACACTCAATGTTGATCATGGTGCTTCTTGTACTTAGCATTTGCTCTGTCCAATATATCATGGACCTATTGGCAGATGTGTTGAATGCACTCAATGAAGTTGTTAGCCCTTTCAACTTTAGACTCAACATGAGTTGAATATACCTGAGTGGCTGCAAATGGTATGGCCACATTAATGGGGCATAATTGTTGAAATCACAGCCCTACCTGAAAGGGGTTGTGGCATGTTGAGTTGTGGAGACCTATGTTGTAGCTATGTTAGAAATAGGGGAGACTTTCATCCCACATGCGTGGATGCTTTGACTTGTACATGTGTAGAATGTGTACGATCACCCTGTTCACAACCTGTATTTGGCCATCAATTAGGGGTTGGAAAGCCATGGACTTAGTAGGTTTTGTATCCAGCATCGACCGAAGACTTGACTGAAATGCATTGACGAATCTGTTTTCCAAATTTGATACAATGGGCTTTAGGATCCCAAAGTGTACCCACAATCAATCAAATAAGAGATTAGCATTGGCCTCTGTTGTGATGACCATCTTAGAGAATATGTCAACAACCACGAAAACACAATCGTTGTCGTGCTTCGTAGAAGGAAAGCCTGACATGTAATCCATGAAGATAGATTCCCAAGGTCGGCTAGGAGTAGGTAGAGGAGTATACATGCCTCGCTTCTTGATGATTGGTTTGGCAATGAAGTAGGAAATGCATGATTTAATGTACTTCCCAACATCTTGATGAAGTTTTGGCCAATAAAAATACTTCTGCAATATTGCCATTGTTTTCTCTACTTCGAATGTCCAACGAACTGGCTGTAGTGTGCCTCCCAAATAATATTTGGCACACTCACTTGAAGGAACACAGATGTGTCCTGGGTGGCATAACAGTGCATCCTGAAGGTGAAAATTTGGAACTTACTTCCCTTCCAGGAGTTTTTAGTATACGCTGTCGAATTTTGGATTGATCTTGTGAAGATGCGGCCACCCCGATGTCTCATGGCCATAGGAATCGAGCACAATGATTAGCGCCATGACCGATGGTTGGTTGAGGTAATCAACGACGTTATTGGTGCTACCCTTCTTATACTTAATGTTCAAATGGAACTGTTGTAGATAGGTGGGCCATTTCTAATGTCAATCGTTCTATAACTTCCCTTGTGTTTGTATGAACTGTAGAGGTTGGTGCTTTGTGTGTATGACTGTTTCCTTCCCCATAATGTAATGCCTCCATTGACGGCAAACCTGCATAATGGAATACATTTCTTTGTCGTAAGTGGGGTACTTTCATACTGTGTTTGAAAGTGTCTCACTGTGGTAAGCCACTAGATGCCCATGCTGAGTAAGAACCGCACCAATAGCATAGTCAGAGGCCTTTGTCTCAATCTCAAATGGTTGTTCTAGGTTTAGTAATGTGAGCACTGGTGCATAACAAAGGCGATTCTTCAACTTGGAGAACAATTTTTGTTAGGTTTCCAACCAAAAAAACTTTCCTTTTGCTCCACCCTTGGTGACTTGACTTAAATTCCAAGTGATATGAGAGAACCCCAACTTATAGTGGAAATTGGAAAGACCCAAAAAGTTGTGGAGCTCTATTAGAGTAGTTGGGGCTAGCCAATCCCGAATAACTTATATCTTGGATGGGTCCACATGTACACCCTTCCCATTAATGATGTATCCCAAATATTGAACTTGGGTCATGACAAAGGTGCATTTCTCCAAGTTAGCACACAACTTTTGTTTTTTCAGGGTTTGGAGGACATGTCAAATGTGGTGGAGGTTCTCTTTCCAACTATGGCTGAAGATCAAGATGTCATCTAAATACACCACCATGAATGCATTGGTGAAGTGTCGCAAGATGTCGTCCATTAGTCTCATGAAGGTTGCAAGGGCATTTATCAATCTGAACACCATGACCAACCATTCAAAAAGGCCCTTCTTGGATTTCAAAGCAATCTTCCACACATTGGAGGGTTCAATAGGCACTTGGTGATAACCTAACTTCAAGTCAATCTTGCTAAAATATTTGGCCCCTTTGAGCTAGTCCAGAAGGTCATCAATTTGTGGGATTGTTTACCTATTCTAGACAGTGATCTTGTTTAGCACCCGATAGTCAATAAAGAGCCTCTAAGTCCCATACTTCTTCTGTACCAATAAAATTAGGCTCCCACAAGGTGATGAGCTTGGCTCGATGTGCCCTTTCTATAATAGTTCTTGAATTTGCCTCTTGATCTCATCATTCTCCAGAACAGAGCATCAATAGATCGGTCCATTGGGCAGTAGCATGCCCGGGGTCAAGTATGGTCCAACATTGCATTGTGACAAATATTGTCTCAATATGAAAATCAATCATGGTCGACCATGGTCCAACATTGCACTGTGACAAAGATTATGTTAATATGAAAATTAATCATGGTCAACCATGTTTTTTTTAGAGTTTATAATATTTACCTTAGGGTTTGTATACCTTTGTTAGAATATTTTTTTTTAGGGTTTATAATATTTACCTTAGGGTTTGTATACCTTTGTTAGAATATTAATCCCTAGGGTTTAATATTATTCCATTGGGTATGTAATCCCTCAGGCTTTTAGTATTAATCCATTGGCTTTATTAGTCTCTTGGGTTTATTATATCAATCCATTGGGTTTATTAATCTAACGGTTCACATTCCTAGGGTATAATATTATTCATAGGGTTTATAATATTAATCTTAGGGTTTAATATAAATCCCTAGGGTTTATAATCAATATGAAAAATCTTATATGAGTGTTGTACATGAGTTAATTGATATAATTATTTTGATAAATATATTATAGAAATTTAGTGATTTATAGCTATGTTATATTTAAGCTAAGATTTACTTTTCGGAATTCCTATGTTATATTCAAGTGAAAATTTATATTCCTAGGGTTTAATATTAAACACGGGGTTTATAATAATAATATTAGGGTTTAATATTAACTCATTGAGTTTATAATACCTTAGGCTTATAATAATAATCCCTTGGTTTTATTAATCTTAGGGTTTATATTCCTATGGTTTAATATTCATCTTGAGGTTCAATGCTATTCCCTTGGGTTTATAATTCCTCGGGTTTTTAATATTAATCCCTTGGATTTATTAATCCCTTGGGTTTATTAATCCCTTGGGTTTATAATACTATTCCTGAGGTTTATAAGATTAGTGTTAGAGTTTAATGTTTATTTTAGGGTTTATAATAGTTATCTTAGGCTTTATATGCCATGGCTTTGTAATATTTATTTTAGGTTTTATATGTCGTGGGTTTATAATATTAATCCCTTGGGTTTGTGATAAATATTTTCTCAATGTGAAAACCAATCATGGTCAACCATGGTCAATCATGGTGAACATTGGTCGAACATGGTCAACCATGGTTATGGTCAATCATGGTCAACCATGGTCCAATGCCACATTGTGACAAAGATTGTCTCAATATGAAAATCAACCATTGTAAATCATGGTCCAATGTTGCATCATGAGAAATATGGTCTCGATATGAAAATAAATCACAGTCAACCATTGTCAATAACCATGGTCATATTGTGACAACCATGGTCATTAATCGTTAACCATAGTCCAATGACGCATTGCGAGAAAGATTTTCTCAATATGAAAATCATCAATGGTTAACCATGTTTATTTTAGGGTTTCTAATATTTATCTTATGGTTTATATATATTAGGCTTATAATGTTAATCCCTTAGGTTTAATATTATTCCCTTGGGTTTATAATCCCTTGGGATTTTAGTATTCATCCCCTGGGTTTATAATATCAATCCATTGAGTTTATTAATCGAAGGTTTCATATTCCTATGGTATAATATTATTCATAAGGTTTATAGTATTAATCCTATGGTTTAAAATAAATTCCTTTGTTTTATAATCATGGTCAACCATGGACCAACATCACATTGTGACAAAGATTGTCTCAATATGAAAATCATCCATAGTTAACTATTATCAACCATCATCAACCATAGTTAATCCTGCTCGACCATGCTCCAACGCCACATTGTGACAAATGTTGTCTCAATATGAAAATCAACCATGGTTCAACATCACATTGTGACAAAGATTGTTTCAATATGAAAATCAACCCTGGTCAAACATGGTCCAATTTCGCATGGTAAAACATGGTCCAATGTTGCATGGTCAACCATGGTCTACATTGGTCAAACATGGTCGACAATGGTCAATTATGGCCAATCATGGTTAACCATGGTCAACAATAGTATAACGTCACATTGTGATAAAGATTGTATCAATATGGAAATCAACCATGGTCTAATGTTGCATTGTGACAAATATTGTCTTGGTCCAATCTCACATTGTGACAACCATGGTCATCCATGGATAACTATGGTCGAAAATGGTTGAACATCGCATTGTGATAAAGATAGTTTGAATATGAAATTCATTCATGGTCAACCATGGTCCAACGTAACATTATGACAAGGATTGTCTCAATATGAAAATCAATCATGGTCGATCATAGTCCAATGTTGCATTGTGATAAAGATTGTGTCAATATGAAAATAAACCATGATCAACCATCTTTATTTTAGGGTTTATAATATTTATCGTAGGGTTTATAGACCTTGGGTTTATAATATTAATCCTTTAGGTTTAACATTATTCCCTTTGGTATATAATCCATTGGGTTTATTAGTCTATTGTATTTATAATATCAATCCCTTGGGTTTATTAATCTAAGGGTTCATATTCTTAGGGTATAGTATTTTTTTTTTTTTCTACATTAAGACTAACCTAAGTACCCACGGGGATTTGAACCGGTGACCTATCGCAAGGAGTGCCTTAACAGCGCACCCATTCACCGTCAATCCAAAGCCCCGTGGGTATTTCTTAGGGTATAGTATTATTCATAGGGTTTATAATATTAATCCTAGGGTTTAATATAAATCCCTTGGGTTTATAATCAGGGTCATTCATGGTTAACCATGGTCAATCATGGTGGAATGTCACATTATGACACAAAGTTTCTAAATATGAAAATCAACCATGGTCAACCATCGTCAACCATCATCAATCATGGTCAATCATGGTCCAATGTCACATTGTCACAAAGATTGTCTCAATATGAAAATTAATTGTGCTCAACCAAGGTCAAATGTTGCATTATGGAAAAGATTGTCTCAATATAAAAATCAATCATGGTCAACCATGGTCCAACATCACATTGTGACAAATATTGTCTCAATATGAAAATTAACGATGGTTAATAATTGTCAACCATCGTCAATCACATAAAATCATGGTTAACCATGCTCCAACGTCACATTCTGACAATGATTGTCTCAATATGAAAATCAACCATGGTGAACGATGGTTAGCCATGGCCCAATATTGCATTGTGACCAAGATTGTCTCAATATGAAAATCAACTATGGTCAACCATGGTTAATCATGGTCAATAACAGTGGTCCTATTGTGACAAAGATTGTCTTAATATGAGAACCAATCATGGTCCAACTTCGGTTTGTGACAAAGATTTTAGCAATGCAAAAATCAATCATGGTCAACCATGTTTGTTTTAGAGTTTATAATATTTATCTTAGGGTTTATATACCTTGGGTTTGAAATTTTTCCCTTGGGTTTTTAGTACTAATCGATTGGGTTTATTAGTGTCTTGGGTTTATAATATCAATCCCTTCAGCTTATTAGTCTAAGTGTTCATATTCCTAGGATATAATATTGTTCATAGAGTTTATAATACTAATTCCAATGGTTTATAATATTAATCTCTTGCGTTCTCAATATTAATCCCTTGGGTTTTTAATATTAATCTCTTGGGTTTACAATATCAATTGATAATATGTATAATAATATAATAAGGTTTATAATATTAATCTTAGGGTCTATAATGTTAATCCTAAGGCTGATAATCCCTTGTGATTATAATATAATCCTATTGTTTAATATAAATCATAGAGCCTATAATGTTAATCCCATGTTTAATATTAATCCCCTACGTTTATAATATTAATCCCTTAGGTTTTTAAGGTAAATCTCTTATCTCTTATGTTTAGAATAATAATTCATGGGTTTATAATATTAATCCATTTGGTTTATAATGTTAATCCCTTTGGTTTAGATTATTAATTCTTTGAATTTAATATTATTCCTTGGGTTTATAATATTAATCCCTTGATTGTATTAGTCCATTGGGTTAATAATATTAATAATCTATTGAGTTTATTAAAATTATTAAAATTATTGTTTATAATATTAATCTTATGTTTCATATTTAATCTTTTGGTTTATAATATTAAGCCCAACATTTAATATTAATGTCTTTGGTTTATAATATTAACTCTTTGAGTTTATAATATTCATAATCATCTCGGTTTATTAATCCCTTGGTTAGTAATGATTTCTTTGGGTTTATTATCATTTAGCTTTATAATATTAATCCTGTGGATTTATCAATTATTTGAGTTTCTAATATTAATCCCAAGGGTTTTTAATCCATTGGGTTTATAATATTAATAGTATTAATATGTCAAGTATATTAACCCCTTAAGTTTATAATATTGATAATGACTTGGGTTTATAATCTTAATAATCTGTGAATTTATTATATTTTTGACAATAATAATAATAATCAATTTTATATTATTATATTATATTATAATTATAAATATCAATATTAATATTAAATTTATGCCATTCATGTGTATATATCAACCATACCATATTTAATGGCAATCTGTTAGCAATAATTTCTTAATTGTCTTTTAAGAAAAGAACTATTTAACAGATAAAATAAAATAAATAAAATTGCAAAAATTAACATCATAAAATTAGTGTTGTTACTATAGACTAATTAAAATCTTTCTCCTTCCTTTATTCTGAAAAAGTCATTCCAACGAGGAATTCATGCAACCGATCCGGTAGCTAGGGTTAGAATTGTGTGAAGAGAATAATGGAGACTTCATTATAAATGCAGTCCGGTACCACCATTGACCGCTAGTGACAGAACGTCTCCAGTACCAACATTGACCGCTAGTGCCAGAACGTCTGGTCAAGGCGAGCTCGCCTCAGGCCACTGCCAGTCGCAGGCCCACCGGCCCTAAGTGATTGACAGCCGAATGAAATGAAGAATGAGAATGCGATGTATCGGTGTGTGCATGCAAAATGCCCAATGTCATTGCTTCGCCTGACATGCAGCGGTCCTCAGCGGTCCTCCCGTATTCCTGCACTTCATTTTTCATTTAACATACAGAGCGTAGGGTGCATTCTCTTCACACTATACAACCGCTAGGCCCCCATTTATTCATATGTACACCAAATTGATTGAAATGGCGTTGTGTAATGACTTCACAATTTCCTTTGGACAGTGAATCTCTAGTTGGAATTCTGTTAAAAAAAAATCCAAAATCCAATCATGTAGTGTTTAAATTTGTCCTTTTTTAAGGGTGGAAATAGATTTTGTATATTCAAAAATCTATTGATACCTAAAATTGTGAAGTTAAACGTCAAATTATAACTGGTTTACTTTTTTTTTTTTCAGTATTGAAGAAATGCGGCATAGCTGTAAATGGAACTTGTTTCAAAGTATTTAACATATTCATGTTATGGGACTAGCTGTATTAGAACTTTTTTCAAAGTATTCAACATATTTATGTCATGGGATTAAAATTCCAGTAAAGAAATTATTATTAAACTTTCCTAACCACCCAAGCTATACATCATTAACACTATAACTGGGTTAAATTACATCCACTTTTTTATAACAACTCACCACTTTCTTATAACAACTCACCTCCAGGGTAAAGAATTATTATTAAACCTTCCCAACCACCCAAGCTATACATCATTAACACTGTAACTGAGTTAAACTACACCCACCTTTCTATAACAACTCACCTTTATTTCCTGAGCTTATTTGCGATTTGCCAATGCCAAGTATTTCATGTACGTGAAAACTGTATTCTCAACCTTCGTCCAATAAATCAGTCTGCAGTGTCAGAATTTTTAGATTTACCGAATTGCATTTTATCACATTCTGAACGTTTTGATTCCCATAAATGTAAGAACGACAGGACTGAATCCCTATCCGTTGCCAAATTGAAAGAGCTTGAAAAACCATTGGCAGTTGATTTGGGGTGCCATAAAATATTCGTTTTGAAGAAATGTAAAAGGTCTTCGACGATTTTCTGTTTCCGCCATTGCCTTTATTTCAACTTTCTCATGGTACTTGATTTTGTGTGGAATATTTGTGATAGGTTTATTAATTTCAACTTTCTCATAGTACTTTATTATGTCGGGAATATTTGTTATATAGCTTTGAATTTGAATAGATTTAATGTTAGAGGTAGTGATTTTTTTTTTAAGGTTATAGGTTTAAAATATATATTTTTTTATTAGATATTTGAGATCATAAATAAAGGGGTGTCATACATTAATATAGTGTATTGTGATATTAAAATTAGATTATTAGAATATTGTGTTTCAAGCTTTATAAATAAGATGGTCTTATACATTAATATGGTGTGACTCTTAGTTGTGACTTTAAAAATGAGATGATTAGAACATGTTGGTATTTTGTTCCATAAATAAGGGGTTTCCATACACCTTACAGTGTCTAGCTTAGTTGTGACCTTAAAATTATATCATTGGAACATGTCAATCTCTTGTCCCACATATATGGATGTCTCATACAACAATATGGTGTATGGCTTAGTTGTGACTTTAAAATTACATACTAAAACATGTAGTCTCTCCCACAAACAAGGAAATCTCATACACCAATATGGTGTGACTTAGTTGTGACCTTAAAATGATATTGTATTAAGAGAATTTTGAGGTCACAAATGGGCTCATAATAAAAAATATTAAAATAATAGTTAAAATAATAAAATAAGTATTATGAATTTTGAAATGAAAGGCAAAAAAAACTAATTTTCAATTGTATTTTTAAATAGGCAACATTGGATACATAATTAAATTGTGCATCTAACAACTACCAACTATTCATACTTTGAGTAGACTCACACTAAAAGAAGTTGAAAATGTATTTTAAAACATCTTTCTTGGATATATTTTCATGTATTTTCAATTTTTTTCAATGTGGGTATACTTAAAATTATGTAGAGTTAATACTGGTTGGATGCAAAATTTAATTGTGCATCGAACATATGTCTATACTTGACATTTAAGTAAACCTATACAAAGATAATCCACAATATAAATATAAAAAAATAGTTTTCTTCTTTTCCCTCCAAGAATATTTACCCATAGGGATGACATCATGTTGAATCTTATTGCTTCTTTAAAAGTTGATTTGTTAGTATTGTTTTGAGGTTCATTTTTTCCCTCAATATTCTCCTAAAGTTAGAACATGTGGGTCTCTTGTCTCACAAATAAGTTTTCACTATATGGCGTATGGCTTAGTTGTGACTTTAAAATTAGATTATTAGAACATGTTGGTCCCTTATACCACAAATAAGGATGTCGATACACCAATATGGTATATGGCTTAGTTGTGACCTTAAAATTATATTGTTAGAACATGTAGGTCCCTTATCCCACGAACAAGTGAGACTCATTTACCAATATGATGTCTAGTTTGTTTTCAGCTTAGTTGTGACCTTAAAATGAGATTATTAGAACATGTGGGTCCATTGTCTCACAAATAACAGGTTTTCATACACCAATTTGGAGTCTAGCTTAGTTGTGATTGTTGTAAAATTATTTTACAAAATTGTAAATATCTGTAAATGTTTATTTAAAACAAAAACAAATTGCACTTTATTGTATGCTTAATAAATTTCACGGGGGCTTCACTAGGGGAGAAATACCATACCAAGTGCATTCATATTGGGGGATATATATTGAAGAAAAAATGACATAACATATTGAGCATATAATAGGGGGTAAAGGGTTTTTATATTGGCAGATATAAAAAAAAAATGAAGCTCAAATTTCATGAAAAATATAAAGGGGTATAAAAAATGTTAATGAAGAAATGATTACCTACAATATTTAGTGAAAGTAGGGGTTTTTTATATTGGGAAGGTGTATTGGGTTTGTATTGGTAGGGGGTTAAATAATGTGATTTTTAGAGGAATCTTCCAATATGTAGTCAAATTAAGCATATTGTTTAGTATGTCACGAACACAGGTGATATGTCAAAGGTTCATTGAGTGAAGTCCCCATGAAAAAGTTTATAATTTTATGCTTGTAATAAAGTGTTGATGCCAAAATCAACAGTGTGCATTATGGAAATAAATAAGGGAATTCATGCTACCAATCCGGTCACTCGGGTTAGAATAGTGTGAAGAGGAAAATCTTGGAGACTTCATAAAAAATGCAATCCAGTACAATCATTGACTGCTAGTGCCAAAACGTCTAGTCAAGGCGAGTTTGCCTTAGGCCACTACCTATTGCAGGCCCAATTACAACACCCTAACTAATTGATAGTTAAATGAAATGAAGAATGAGAATTCGATGTATCAGTGTATGCATGCAAAATTTCAAATGACATTGCTTTTCCTAACATGTGGCGGTCCTCCATCAAGACTAAGCCACCACGTTCTTGCACTTCATTTTCTTTTTAATCTATATTGTGTAGAGTGAATTCTATTGACACTACACAACCGCTAGGCCCACATTTATTCATATGTACACCAAATTGCTTGAAATGGTGTTGTGTAATGAGGTTACAATTTCATTCAAATAGTGAATTTATCGTTGGAATTCAGTAACATTTTTTTTTATTATTATGGGGGTGTTTAAATCATTTTTTGATGGAGGAAATGGATTCAACACCATCAACAATCTAGGGACACCCAAAATCCTAAAGTTTTACAGCTATAAACTGGATTTAAAGAAAAATGTCAATTTTTCTCAATGGGTGAAATTGTGGCATGTTTAAACTACACCCACCTTCATATAGAAACTCACCTTTATTTTATGATTTTATTTCCAATCTGGTAGGTATTTCATGTATGTGAAAACCATATTCTCAACATTCTTCCAATAAATTATTTTGCAGTGTCAGAATTTTTAGATTTACATAATTTCATTTGATCACATTCTGAATTTATGTATGTGATTGCCTTTGCATTTGATTATGTGTGGAATATATGTTATAGGTTTATTACTTGATTATATGTGGAATATTTGTTATAGGTTTATTACATGTAAGATCACTTTGAATTTGAGTAGGTTTAATTGTGAAACATATGTGTTTCTTTCTAAGAGGTTTTATGCTGAAAATATACTCCTTGGTAGGCATGTGAGGGAATAAACAAATTGTCTCATACACCAATATGGTGTCAGACTTATTTATGACCTTACAATGAGATTATTAGAACATGTGGGTTCTTTGTTCCATAAATAGAAGGTTTTCATAAACCAATGTGGTGTCTAGATTAGTTGTCACATACACCAATATGATGTTTAGCTTAGTTGTGACCTTAAAATTAGGTTATTAAAACATGTGGGTCTCTTGTTCCACAATAAGGAAATATCATACACCAATATGGTGTCGCTTAGTTGTGACCTTAAATTGATATTACATCAGGGGAATTTAAGTCTAATATGGGCCTCTTATATTAAATAGTTAAAATAATAAAATAAATTTTGAATTTTAAAATTAAAAAAAAAATTATGAATTTTTAATTATATTTTAAAATGTCAAATATAGGAAACCATTGGATGGAATTAAATTATGCATGTAACATGTACCCACTATGCATACTTTTCAAAGAGTCACACTAGAAAAAGTTGAAAATATATTTAAACACATCTTTCTTTCATGTATTTTTATTTTATTTCAATGTGGGTATACTAAGAAAAAATATGTAAAGTGGGTACTCGTTGGATACAAAATTTAATTCTGCATTTAAGTAAATCTATTGAAAAATAAGTCACAAATATAATTAAAAAGACAAATCTCTTCTTTTCCTAACAGAAACATGTATCCATTGGGATGGCATCATCATGTTGAATCTTATTGGCTCTTTTAAAGTTGTTTTTGTCAATATTGCTTAGAAAACCATTTTTTAGCTCAAAATTCCCCTAATGTTAGAACATATGGGTCTCTTGTCCCACAAATAACAATTTTTCATGCACCTATATGGTGTTTGGCTTAGTTGTGAATTTAAAATTAGATTATTAAATCATGATGGTTCCTCTTCCAACAAATAAGGGTGTCTCATACACTAGTATGGTGTACTGCTTAATTAGAACATGCAAGCCTCTTGTCCCACAAAAAGCAGGGCTCATACACCAATATGGTTTCTGGCTTGGTTTTGGCTTAGTTGTAACCTTAAAATGATAGTATTAGAATATTGGGTTCATTGTTCCACAAATAAGGGGTTTCCATACACCAATTTAGTATGTAGCTTAGTTGTTACTTTAAACTAAATTATTACAACATGCAGGTCCCTTGTCCCACAAACAAGGAGGTCTCATACACCAATATGGTGTTTGGATTAGTTGTGAACTTAAAATTATATTATTAGAAAATGCTTGAGTAGGAATAATGGTTAAAAACATGTGTTCAAATCCAAAAGGGGTAGAGTATGTGTACCTTTGTAGTCTTTAACAATCAAATCACTTTATGAATTAAATTTAGCCAAAAGTATTAGTATCCCAAGTCTCATAATGATTTGGGACTCCAAAATAATTATAAAGTATTTTCTTTACGCTCATCCCCATTTGATATTCAAATGGAATTAAACATGGAAATAATCAAGCACACGAAACCACCAAAGAAACAATTGAAAAAGTGAGTTATCTTCATATCTCATGTAAAACAATTAAAAAGGTAAGTTGTTTTTATACCTCATGTAAAAGCAACACAAAGGTTCACCATCAAGCAAACCTAGCCCCTAGGAAAAAATGAGGAATGTCATTGAAAAGGTGAGTTTTTTTCATATCTCATGTAAAAACAACACAGAGGTTAACCACCAAGCAAACTTGGAAACTAGGAAAAAAATAAGACACATCAAATAAACAATTGAAAAGATGAGGTATTTTTGTATCTCACATAAAACAATTGATAAGGTGAGTTGCTTTCTATATAATGTAAGAACAACATAGAGATTAACCATCAAACAAGCCTTAAAAAAACAAAAAAACGAGTGATCTAGGAGGATCTTGTAACCAATTTCCAAAGAGTATCAAGCAAAAGGAAAGTTCAAGGGAAGACTAGTAAAGGTGGAATGTGCTCATGTATTTCTCATTTAAATTGTAAAAAGGAAATTGATTAAATGTAAGAATCCACCTCACAATCCATTTTCCTAATTTAAAGTGGGAGTTGAGATTTTCATGGGATTATTTCCCTTAAAAATGTGGATAAGGTCCAAGGTTGTTGGAGTTGAGAGATTTTCTCCTTAAGAATCTTATAAATTACTTTGTTTATGGAACAAGAGAGCTATTCTCTCCTTGGAATGTGGATCTAAGAAGATATTCTCTCCTTTGTTTATGGATCCCGAAAAGGTTATAATTTCACTTATGTACTCTCAAAAAGGGAGAGTTGATTTTGAGAGTTTAGAGAGATCTTGAGAGATTTTTTGGAGACGTTTTGAGAGCTTCATGATGAGAAATATTTGACAGCTTGGAAAGATCAAGAGGTGTTTTTGAGGAATTATTTGTATGTGCAAGTCTTGAAGTATTTTTGTAGGAGAATACATCTCTAGGTTTGTCCACCCTTTTTTTAGAGCATTGTACACATTCCACATTGAAGAAAGACAATATAAGTGATTCGACCTATGGAGGTGAATCCGGAGACGTAGCCCAGTGGAGGGGGTGAACTTTGTTATTAACCTCAATGCACAATCTTTTTCTTATTCATGGTTTGATCAAGTTCTTTTATATGCATTTTAAGTTACAAGTTTATGTTTATATTTACATGCTTATGTGACAAATTGTAACTTAATTTTACAACCTCTTATGGTCAATTAAAATGACTTTATCGCAAGTTGATTGTGCTCTCAAGTTTTCAGATCACTTGGTATCAGAGCCTGGTTTACAATTTTGTAGGTATTGAGGTGAGCTATGGGGAAAGCTTTGACAGAAGAATGGCTTCATGAACTTAAAGAGATCAATTAGACCATTCAAGTAGAAAATAAGGAGCTAAGAAGATTTCTTCAAAGCTCAAAAGAGGAGAAACAAGAATTGAATAATCATGGATAATTCCTCACAGAAATTATACAAAAATTGCAACAAGATCTATAAGCTAAGGAGGAGTTGTTGGTTAAGCATCAACAAGATTCAAGTACAGGAAGTTCCTTCGAGATAGAAAATGACAAAATATGTACAATTTGTCCACACGATGAGGGTGATGTTTTGAATCCTTCGTCAACAACGAATTCCATTGAGCTAAAAGAAGAACAATCAGAAGCCAAGGAGGATACCTCAAGAATCAGAAAAGATTATATGAGCATGTTTGTTCCTCGGGAAAAAAATGAGGTAAGTGGTAATCATTTACATTTAGTGTCATTACATAAAAATAATGGTTTAAGTTCTTTTTCAAACTTCGAGAAATATACCAAGGGTGTAGGTATGAAGCTCTTGAGAAATATGGGATACAAGGTAGGAGGCCTTGGATTAAATGAACAAGGTGTTATCCATCCGATTGAGGTAAAGGAGAGATCTGGCTTCGAAGGTTTGGGCTATAGTGAAATGGGAGAATATTAAAAAAACTCCAAAGTAGAGTATTCTTCTAGTAAAAATACATCATAACATATCAGTAGCAGCTCTTGGGTATCATGTTCTTTTTTCCATAAGCAAGGGCATAATAAGGCATGTTGTTCAGATTTTCATCCAGAATTGAAACTAGACTGGCTTCAAGTACAAAAAGGTAACAAGAGAGTGAATGGGAGAAGTAATTCGAATCATAAAATAGCAATACAACTAAGAAGTCTCCCAAGTAGACTGGCTTCAAGTACAAAAAGGTAACAAGAGAGTGAATGGGAGAAGTAATTCGAATCATAAAATAGCAATACAACTAAGAAGTCTCCCAAGTATAGTTCTGATCGTTCTTCCAAATGTGTGATATTTTGCACTTTTTGTGGAAAGTATAAACATTTTTTTTATAGAATGTTGGAAATATAAAGTTTTTGAAAGAAAAATTAGGGCAAGCAAAAGTAAACCAAATCCCTCTCTTCGGGTAAAGAAAGAAAAATGTATGGTTGTTAAATGCGCAAATATTCAACCACATCATCATCATCAAGATTGAGGAAAAGTTGTGCGTAATCCACCAAAGAAAACATAATCTGCAAAAGAAGAAAAGGAGGTCAGTGTTCTAGAGATAGAGCATGATGAAATCCAATTAAAATTAGATCCTTTTAATTGGATTGGCACAAAATCGTTGGGATTTGTACAACACTAAAAAAATATATGGTTGCTTAAGTAAAGGAGACATATGAGATCCAAATCTAGTGCATGGAATCCAATTTGGTGAGGCAAATATTGCAGTCTTTGTATGAACATTCTAGCCATGTCATTTTAAAAATTTTCCATGCATTTTAAATTATCGAATTTCCATTCAAAGTTCTTCTTGCTTGGACTTACCCATTGATTTTCTATATATAAGCTCAGTGTATTCATAATGGTCAAAATCCTTGCACCCAGGTGCACAGGTCACGTGGTGGGAGTTGTCGGCTTTCTCACACCCTACCCGCCATCGAATCTCCTCATTATGGTGCTGTGCAGCTTCATCATGCAGTGATTGGTGTAATGTGTGATTAATGTGACTTGTATATATGTAAATATGGTAAAACTGGGCCTAATATAAAAGCTTCCTCAGGGGACTACCCCCGCTTTTCAAAAAAATGGCCAAAATCCTTATTATTATTGTTCGTTATCGTCAAAGAAACGCATGTTGTGGGCATCTCTGTCATGATCTACAAGCTCTTAAGATACAGAATTATGTAGTATTATAACTTAAACCTCAGGAGTTTACTACCATATTTTTTATAGCAAGGGTGTACTACAGTTTTGATTGGCATATACATTGAAGCAGGTTCACAAAGATCCCTGGAGGCAGCAGCGATAATGAGGTTGGTGGCTCCAAGCATTGTCAGGACCACAAATCAATAATAATTACATTCAATTAATGGTCAGTGGTTCCATGCTTTGATGGTATGTGAAGAGTCCATGTTGATGGGTCATGTCACAAATTATGGGTCCTGTCAACATGGAAACCACGAGAAGCATTGGACAGAGCCATGTTGATAGCCAACGATTTTGACCAACGTTATTCACAACCAATATTCAATACATGGCGGGATTTTCTCCACGATTTGGGTATCCATTTTGGGCTTTAATAATTGTCATGAGTAATTTCAGATTTGATGAAGTTAGTGGAATATTGCACTGGAGTTGCATGCATTAATTCTTATTTTGCAAAGAATTCTGGCCTTTCGATGTATCTGATGCATTTAAAGTTGGGTAATTGTCTTTAATTTGGGAAATGTGTATTTGGTGGCATGGCCCCGTAATAACATGGCCATATGCCACAATCAATCTTATGACTCGAACGATGGTCAACGATCAATGAAGTCGGTTACAGTGATAAGAGGAATTGGTTAAATTTCCACAATCAACGTTATCATTAAAATGATGCTTTAAAGCCAAAATTAAATGGTGGAGTTTATATCGACATCTACATCTACACATAATATATGTCTAGAAATATAGCGTGGATTACCTGCTAAGAACAACATTGAAAAAATAGCCTTATTCTTGGCTGGGGGAGATTAAGTTTTTCGAGAATGCATACAGTGTAACCAGTGAGATAGTGGTACACCATTATGTGGATCCCATTAGCGTTGTCTAGTATTCAGAGAAATCGCATGTATTATATGTAGAAGCACATTGTATGGAGGAATGGATGTCGTATAGGTATGTAGACAAACCCGTAAAGCAGCTGGGAATTTGCAGCAAAGGCTCTATGTTGTGCAGTCTCCATGCAATCACACTTTCAAGAATTGTACAATGTTTTGGGGGTCTACAATGGTAAAGTCTGTGCTAGAATGCTCATCCGAAAGGTATACAGTGTTGGAATTTTGAAAGGAGGTAACCTATGCGATAGCAAAACAAAATGGGTAGTATTTCCCCTCGCCCTGTATGTTTGAAAAGTAGATCACGTTAATTAATCACGAGTCATTGTAGCTACAGAGATGCAATATTTGTTGAAAATAATAATCTCCTGCGAAATATTGGTGGAACAGTTCAACTTTCAATGTTGGGAGAAGATTTAGTCATGATAGAGCAATTCACGATTGAGGGTTCCATAAAACGTTGTGGATAATTTCTAGTATTTCCACCGTCGTGAACCATACTTCTCTTATTGTAATGGAGAAAACTCCTCACATTTATTTGGCCTTTGATGGAGTAGAGAAATTCACCAGAAAGCATTGTGTTGATTCCAGAAGTTGATTTTCAGATCCATCATTTCATACCCTTGTTTTTTTACTCACAGAATATATTTTTAAGTATACATTGTTTGGCTTTTTTGGGTTTATGGTTTGTGGTGACAGAGAAGAATTCAGTCATTATTGGGATTTCATCTGGGGAGTATGCTCTCAATTAACGAAGATTTCATGATTGTTGTATTCCTTCCCGAAACAGTTGGTAGATCAAGAAATAATTTGCAGTAAAGGAATACCATTTTTTCTTCAGTCATTTGATTCAAGACTAAATCAGCTTAGTTTTTGCTTTCACCATTTGTTGATGGGTAAGTGTTGATATGAGTGCCCATCATAAGTAAGTGTTGTGGCTTTCGACCTAGAATTTTTTGTAGAGGGGTCGATTCACCGTTGGATGAGGTGGTTTATATTGGTATTACACATATTTTGCTAGACAATTTCACGAATGTACTAGAATTTTTGTCACCTGAACTTCGAAGTAAAATTTACCATGGGTTTTGTAAGCAACCATTATGGCCATTGTATCACTTAAGAAGAAGCGCGTAGACTCTCAGGATAAGTTAGTCCATTTGGATTATATACATCTACAAATGTAGCATAAATTAAAGGAAAGCTCCAAATTGGTTCGAATCCCATCACTTGTTGCACCAATTCTTTGAACCATTCAAACTCCAAAAAATTTGGAGAGTATTCATCATGCAGAATTTTGACAAGCCATTGAAGACCGAGATGTATGAATTTGGTGAAAGAAGCTGAGTTGCAATATGAGGAAGTTTCAAACAAAGGGTAGAATTGCAAGTCTTAGTTTAAGCAGTTAGAGTAGAAAATAATTGTCTTGAGGTCAGAATTATTTTCAACTCCTTAAGCTTTTGAAGGACCAGAGGTCAGAATTATTTTCAACTCCTTAAGCTTTTGAAGGACCAAAAGCTTTCCTTCGTGGGGAGGTATGATCTAGGAGGATCTTGTAACTAATTTCCAAAGAGTACCAAGCCAAAAGAAATTTCAATGGAAGATTGGTAAAGGTGGAAGATGCTCATGTATTTATCACTTAAATTGTAAAAGGAAATTAATTAAATGTGAGAATCCACCTCACAAACTATTTTCCTAATTTAAAGTGGGAGTTGAGATTTTCATGGGATTGTTTCCCTTAAAAATGTGGAGGAGGTCCAAGTTTGTTGGAGTTGAGATATTTCCTCAATAATCTCATAAGTTCCTTTGTTTATGGAACAAGAGATTTATTCTCTCCTTGGTTTGCGGATCTAAGGATATATTCTCTCCTTTGTTTATGGATCCCAAAAACGTTATAAATTCTCTTATGTACTCTTAAAAAGGGAGAGCTGATTTTGAGAGGGTTTAGAGAGAGCTTGAGAGAATTTTTGGAGAAGTTTTGACATCTTCCTGATGAGAAATATTTTGAGAGCTTGGAGAACTCAATCGGTCTTTTTGAGGAATTATTTGTATGTACAAGTCTTGAAGTATTTTTGTAGTAGAAAACAGCTCTAGGTTTTGCCACCATTGTTTTAGAGCATTGTACACATTCCTCATTGAAGAAAGACAATATAAGTGATTCGACTTGTGGAGATGAATCTAGAGACGTAGCCCAATGGAGGGGGCGAACTCCGTTATCATCCTTGATGCTTCATGTTTTGCATATTCATGGCTTGGCCAAGTTATTTTATATGCATTTTAAGTTACAATTGTATGTTTATATTTACATGTTTATGTGACAAATTGTAACTTAATTTTACAAACCCTTGCAGTCAATTAAAATGAATTTATTACAATTTTTATGTGCTCTCAAGATTTCATATCACTTGGTATCACAACCTGGTTTACAATTTTTTAGGGACTATGGTGAGCTATGGGGAAAGATTTGAAACAAGCATGGCTTCAAGGGATTGAAGAGATCAGTGAAATTATTCAAGTAGAAAGTAAGGATTTAAGAAGATTTCTTCAAAGCTCGGAAGAGGAGAAACAAGAATTTAAGAATCATATAGAATTCCATGCATGCATTAAACAAGAATTACAACTAGATCTACAAGCTAAGGAGGATTTGTTGGCTAAGCATCAACAAGAGTCAAGTATAGGGAGTTCCCCTGAGATGGAAAATGACAAAATCTACACATTTTGTCCACACGATGAGGGTGATGTTTTGAATCTTTCATCAGCAACAAATTCCAATGAGATGAAAGAAGAAGTATCAGAAGCTAAGGTGTTATGCAACCAACTCACAAAATATAAGAATAAATAGATCAATGACTTCAGAATAAGCTTCTTTGATGGGAAAACCTCCATTACATTACACAAATGAAAAATTCTTGGATGATACAAATGACAATACCTCTTTTCTATATATAGGAGTATAAGGGCACAACAATAACAACAGTGGGCTTCTATGGGGCACAATAATAACAATATAGGGACTACATGGGCACAATAATATAATAAGGGGTTTGCACTAATAATAATAAGGGGCTACATTAGTATTATAGGGACCTAACATGCCCCTCTCATTCAAAAAAGTATTGTCCTCAAGGCTTAAGCAGTTTTGGATGCTTTTGTATAAAATTATCATCCTCCCATGTGGAGTCTTCAGTCGGTAAGTTCTTACACTTGATGAGATACTCTGAAATTGATCGATTTCGTAGATGTCAGGTTCTTATTTCCTTGACTACTTCAGGTTCCAATGTTATTTTTTCTTTCTTATCAAGTTTCGGCAATATTTTTTTAACTGGGAACTTGTCACCTATAGCCTTTTTTAAGCATTAAACATGGAGAACTGGGTGCAATCGGGAAGATGCAGGAATCTCCAATTTGTATGCCATAGTACCAATATTTTGCAACACCTTAGATGGACCATAGTACTTTGGTGATAATTTATTATCCTTCTTAGATTGCTTGAGGGACATTTGTTTGTCTGGTTGTAGCCATTAAAAATACCTAGTTGCCTACATCAAAACTTATTTCTCTGCAATGTTGATATGCCTATTTTTTTATTTGATTTCGTGCCAAAGTGAAGTTATCTTTTAAGAGTTGGAGAACTTTTTGTTGATACTCGATGTGATATTCTACTACTTGAACCTTAGAATGATTGTCCAAGACATTTTGGAGACGTGGAGAAATAGATGATTTCGTTGTTTAAACCTCTAGTGAACATGATTGTGCAATTATGCCTTGTTGTTCTTTATTTAGAAGATTTTTCATGCCATTAGAGCTAATTATCTTTCATGGTTTCCCTGCAATACCGCTTAATTCAACTTCCTTTCCTTCCCAAAAAGATTTCAAGAAAATTTCTTGAAAATTAAAAGTTATTGTACCCAAAGATTGCAACCATTAGACTCCTAGTACAACATCAGCACCACCCATTAGAATGGAAAGCATTGGACTATTCAATACATATTCTCCCATGGATATCTTAATATTATGGCACTTTCTAGAGAAATTTATGGTTCCTCCATTTGTGACCATCACTTGACACTTTGGTGTTAGATATAAGAAGCAATTCAATTCCTTGGCTGTCTTACAATGAATAAAATTATGGGTACTACTTGAATCAATCAACACTATTACCTTTTTCTTCTTCATATGTCCTTCTATCTTGAGAGTTTGAGGAGTGGTAATTCATGTCAATGCATTACAAGATATGGTTAGATTCATTTAGTCTTTCTCTAGGGTTGGTTCTTGGTGTATATCCTCTTCTTTTTACATTTCGTGTTCCTTTTCTTCCTCCTCTTCCCAATCTATGTAAATTAATTTCTTTTCAACACACTTATGACCTTTAATGTATTTTCTATCACAACTGTAATAAATCCCTTTTACTCTTTTTTCTTCCAATTGTTGTGGTCTCAACCTTTTAGGCTTTGGAAGGCTAGGAGCAACAACACTTCCATTTTTATAGTTGTGAGTGGTAGGATTCCTCATTGCCATAATTTTGATTTCAGTTTTTCTTGCCAACTTGAATGCCTTCTCTAATGAATCAGGTTCCCAAATATGAACCTCATGTTGGATGTTTTCCTTTAAATTCCCTATGAAGACATCAATCCTATGCTCTTATCGAATATCATTTACCCTTATATTCAATTTTTGGAAGTCCTCAATGTGCTCCATTATTGAACCCTTTTGTTTGATATTTATCAATTGGCTAAAGAAGGTGTTGCTCTTTGTATCCTCATAATGTGTTATCATTTCCTCTATAGAAATTGACCAAGTGATAATTTGTTTACGAGAGAAAAGCCATTGATACCATACAAATTGATTTGGTTCTAAATATAAAGTTGCAATGCATACCTTTTGTGTGTTTTTCATGTTAATTGGAGATCAAAATATTGCTCCATCTGTAATATCCATTTTACGGGATCCTTTCCATCAAACTTCATCATATCGATCTTTGGAATAGGGTGGATCTTCAAACAAACATTAGAGTCTATGAAATCATGATTAACATTTATTTTGTTCTCATCATGAGTTCCTCTCCTACCTTTTTGCCATTAGGAAGCATTTCTTGTATTAACTTTGCCAAACCTCGCTTCAAACCTTCCATGTCTTTCTTCAAATATTCAATGTTTCCTTTCAGTTTTGCTTCTCGACCATCCATATTAGCTTCCATTCCATTTTTCAACCATCCATCTTAGCTTTTGTTACTTTTTGTGAGAGTGAAATTTGTTGCACTTTGTCTCGTAATTGTGATATATCATGTTGCATTTCTTCCTCTTCTTCATGAGTCATAGTAGAGATTTTGGGTTGCTTACTATGTGTTTCCATTTTCTTTCTTTGGGGCATCAATTAATGATAATTATGATTCACTATTCCCTTTTAATCACTTCAAACTTTTTTCAAACAAAACTTATGCAAATTTTTGAAAAGACTACACACCTTTTTTTTCAATTTGTAGGAGCTCGATATTGAATCTATTATATCTCTGTAATTTAAGATCTCCAAAGTCTGAAATTTTGTCCTGTGGTATCCCTATGTGTCCTCTTTCCAACCCAATAAGTATGATTGATATGGGATTCTCCACGAAATAGTTATGCCCAATCTCCCACGATGACCTGATTATATACTAGTTTAGTAGAGCTAACTTGTATGAAGTGCCCCATGTCACTGTTTCTACCTTCGGCCCTAAAAACGATAATAAACAAACTAAAGTTTGTCTTCTTTTTGTCACGTTTTACAAAATTTGAACATGATGCTCAGAGAGAAAGTTATTACAATTTTTCCAAGGTCACATGTTTGAGATGGAATTTAGAAGAGTGCAAAAACCCTAAATTCCTTAGCTCATATATTCGAAAATATAGGGATACAATATTTGAAATATGGACAAGAGGTTCTTCAAGGTTTCAGATCAAATGGGTTTAATTTAAACTTCTAAAACTTTCTAGAAAAAAGTTATAACGAAAATTCCATGATCACCTATTTGCAATAGAAAAACCCTAGAATCCAAAGCTCTGATACCAAATGTTATGCAACAAGCTCACAAAATAGAAGAAGAAATAGATCAACGCCTTCAA